>CAJNOL010002471.1:16866-38213 GCA_905250125.1 Rotaria sordida | reverse complement strand
CTTCCATTGTTTTAGCATAAAATTTTCTAAAATCTATTACAAAAAAATAAAAGTTATATGAAAAACAAAATTGGAATTGATTAAAAAAATAGTTTATTCAAAAAATGAAAGTAACGCTGTGTATAAATGAGTTAATGTAATGCAAGGAAATTAAACTAATTCATCACTGTTGCAATCAAAATTCAACAAAAGTGTCTAACAGTCCAGTGTGAAAAGAATTCCATAATTGTCTATGAAAACTGCAAAACGTCAAAGGCATCAAATCTCGTTAAGCTCGATTATTTTTTTTCTGGCTTTATTCGACTGATAAATAAAAAAAAAGTGACGCATTCTTTTTGAAAACTATTGTTTGATTGTTGAGAAGCGAGTTCGTATTCAGACTTTCCAATCGTATCGAACAAAACAATCAAACAATGTTTGTTAAAAGAGTATACATAGATTTTTTTTTCTTAGATATATGACGAGTAAAACCTTTGAAAAATATCGAGCCTGTTGATACTTAATCATTTTATCACATTTTTTTTCAAATCTAGCTTTTCCGATAATAACATTGTTCAAGTCTATCAACAACAGAATATTTTCACAAATAACTCAACAGACTCTATAAGTTTTTTAACTAACGGGTGGTGCAAAAGTTCTGCATTAATTTTCTTTTCAGTATAGCGTGGCAACGAATCGTTATAGATACTCGTTCTTTTTCTCGTTAGAAAGAGCTAAGTATCTAACACAAAATTATATAAAAAATATTTGATCCAAAATGTTTACTAAAAGCTAAAAAGCTTTAAGAAAACATTGGACTTGATAAGTGCCTTTCAGCTTCTGGAATTCAGAAGAAGAAATTTCATCTACAAATAAAATTGATATTTTTTCCAGCTTTTATCAGGTTTTGTAGCGCTACAATCGGGCATTGTAAACGCGCAAAAATAAGATTTTCAAATGACTGGTTGAGTTCGAAATCAACATTTTTCTAACATCTTTTGTTAGTGCAAATTTTTCACAACTAATGAATGACTTCGAAAAATAAGATTTCTTCCAACATCGACGTTAGCAGAAACCGCCTATTTTATATGCAATTAAGGCTTATTGAATCCTCTACAAAAGCACATTATATAAAGCAGAATTCAGTTTCTCTGTTAGACATTGTGAGAAAACCTTCATTGGACGTTGCAGACGGAAAATCTTTTAACTTTTTAATAAAACTGTTTCCGTTGAAACCTGTGCTTTTGTAACTCGAATGTTTTTGCATGATTAGAAAGGCCACATTGGATCGGTCGGACTCACATATAACTTGCCTCCAAACATATAAAGCCGAGTGTAAAAAAGATTAAACAAATGCACTTCTCATCTCTAATATTGAGTTAAGTTGAAAGACACTTTTTTGGTCCAACTTATTCTTAAGACTTTTTAATCTTTGGTAAACATTTTGAATCAAATATTTTTACATATTTTTGTAGTAGACACCTTGCTCTTTATAACGAGAAAAAGATCAAATTTCTATGAAGATTCGTTGCCATACTATACTGAAAAGAAAATTAATGCAGAACTTTTACAGCACCCGTTAAATAGAATATAGTTTAATATAAAGGTTCTTTTTCTTTTATTGATATTTAACTAACAACTATAGTTAATTTAGTAATTATTTGTTTTGAATTAATTGAAATATATAAAATTAATCGTTGAATTAGTTGATGAAATAATTCTCGTATTTGATTATCATCTAATTCTAATCTAAACAATTTAACAAATATGAAAATCAATAATTATAGATGGTAAACAACGTACAAATGTTTAGAAATTTTATTACAAAGAGCAACAGTACCAAAGAATTGAATACTTGATGATTTACTTATATCTAAAAATTTCCATGGAAAATCCCATGCTGATTTAGAATATTGTAAATTTTCAAGAATAGTATTCAATTTTTGACGTTGTTCAGTTGATAATTGAGATGTTGGAGAATAAAAATCATTGATTATTCGTTCTATTTCAAATAGAAACGTATTTTTACAAATAGTAAAAATATAAAAATTAACCAATATCTTCAGCAGAATAATTTGTTATTACATTTGTATTAGTTGATATTGGAGTTGTCATTAGAACAATAATTAAGTAATAAAAAAGACAAAATTATATTTAAATATTTCTTATCATATATTCGGAGAGTGTTGCTATACGTGGAGAATTTTATGCAATCGTAGATACCTGTATGATGTCACTAGTGCACAATGTCATGAACATTGTCCATCATATGTTAAATTGTGTTAAAATTGACTCCAAATATCAGGAGAAATACTGGTTACGTACTTTGGAAAGAGATATGAAATTTACAAGATAATCTTTTTCATGCCTCTAGCTGATTGATAGACTTCATTCTTAGTTTATGTTGATGCCAGTGAAATTGATGAATTTAAAGAGTTTGTTTGATTGATCGAATAATGTCATGCAGAAAAGACCTACATATCTACCTATATCACTATCTTTTTATCTCAAAATATGTCTAGAATGGTTTTTGTTTTATATCATGTGCTCAATGCGATTCCATTTTGCTTATTTTTAATGAAAACCGATGGTTCAAGTGGGTTAATCACATTGAATTACTTTTTGATTGATTATTATATAAAATAGACATTATCTACCCTAAAAAAGTGGTTTTTTTCGAAAAAAGTCGGTTTACTATGCTATAAAATACTATATTAGATGAAGCTAGAATTTTTCTATTGGTTAATCCTTGAGAAGGACTTATTAAATACTGTGAGACCAATTGAATATCCTCTTTTGCCTTTTTTTTTTTTTTTTTTTTTTTTTAGTTTTTATTACATTATTTTTGTTATTTATTAAGCAAAGTCTTTGAGGCCAAAATGTTACTTGTGTATTATCAAAATTTATATAATACATGACAAATATTGTGACAAAAGAACAATCAGCCAACGAATGATTCGTCAATAAAGAAGAGAAAATGTTCCACATAAAGAAAAATAACATCATTTGTTCAACATTGACTATTATTGAACGACATGAATATTTATCCTTCATTGTTTTATCAGACGGCAATGAGAAAAATAGATATGTATATACAAAATTAATACGCTGTAAATCAATGAATTAGATATGAATATTTCGAATAAGAAAGATCTCAATATCGTTGATTTTCCCAATGAAATTTTATTGATAATTTTTAACAAACTAAATATGGTCGATATTCTCTATTCACTTGTGGATGTTACTCAACGTTTTGATCAATTAATACTTGATCCATTTTATATTCATAATCTTGATATGACCTCTATGATGATGAAATCATATTATGATCGTATCTATTCAATAGAAAATAAAGTTCTTGATAGAATATGTAAAAATATCTTACCTCGAATTCATCATCAAATAAATGAACTTATTGTTGAACAAAATTCAATCGAACGTATTCTTCATACTATCAATTATCCTCAACTTTACTCTTTATCACTTATAGATTTTACAGAAGAAGTACTTCTCAAATACTTAACAGGTAAACTATTTAATTATGTTTATTTCAATTAATACACTAATGGAATCATTTTAATAATGTTTTCCTTTCTTTTATTTTTTTTATTTGTCAATTGAAGATAATACAACTCTTCGAAGACTTCTTAGTGAACAAATTACATGTCTTAAACTTGATTTTAAATATGACACAACACTATCAATTTCTGAAACTTCTTCGATTATATTTACTTTGATTTTATCTTTATGTAAACGGTTAATCAAGTTAAATTTTCATGAATTCTATGATCGATCAAGAATATGTACTTTTGAGATATCATCAATGAATTGCACATCGTCAACTTTGACTGAATTGATAATTGATATAAAGACTTTCGATGATTGTCTTTATTTACTTGATGGACGTCTCAACTGTTTATCAAAATTGATTATGTTTGTCCTAGAAATTGCATATACAGTAGGAACTATAGATAATACAGTGAGTATAATTGTCAATTATTGTTGTTCAAGAAAAAAAAAACAGTGAATTCAATAGATAAATATGCTTTATTTCCTTTTTTTGTATTTTTTGATAGAAAAAACTTCCCAAATTGAAACACTTCTCATTAAGGTCGTATCGACGTATAGTTTGTTATGATAATCTAATTATTCCATTACTTCAACGAATGATAAATCTTGAAGAATTGATATTATTTCTATCAATAATAAGAACTGAAAAAAATTATATTGATGGTATTCAATTATATGATGATATTCTTATTTATATGCCACGATTAAACAAATTTATTTTCAATATAGACACAAATATAGTTGAAAACAATATTGAATTTGCTCTTTCATCGAATGAAGATATTCAACGTAGTTTCATTAGAAAAGAATATGGACCAGTTTATTCACAAGTTGAAATATTTTCAAGAAAAAAAAAAAGTAGATGCCACACTAATTCACTTCCATATGAATTCGAAAGTAGATGTCACATCTATTCACTTCCATATCAATTCAAAATTCTTTTTTTTTTAAATAATTCTTTTCAAGGTGGTTTATTTAATAATGTTCAATCGTTGTTGATAGCTGACTTTCGTCCTTTTGAACATAATTTCTTCAAAATCATCTCTCAAAGTTTTCCTCTATTGAAAAAATTGTATATATTTAATGATGAACCGCAAAAAGACAAGCAACAATCGCAAAAATGTATAACATTTTCTCATCTTGTTTTTCTGTGCCTTTATTATGCTCATGTAGATTATGCTGAACAATTTCTTTTCGATAAATACTGTTATTTACCTCATTTATTGGATCTTCGTATTGGCTATGAATCCCTCATACTGGTTACAAATAATTTCACTAATGATGGAATACGTGTCACTTGTAGTAAATTGACCGGTCTTCATATTAGGGAGCCGTTTGTACCTCCAAGAGATTTTCATCAATATTTTCCTTTATTGTAAATGTTTTTTTTTTTGCTAAAACTTCTGTCAATAAAGGCAAATAATACGAGATGATGAATTGTACTTCGATTATGCTAATCAAATAAAATAAAATGAATATAACATGAAGGATAGTGTTTTTGCTATAGTTCGACAAACAAGAGTTCGATTGTTATTTGTCTATCGATTTAAAAATAAGTGTATTGATAAATAATATTTTAGATCAAGAAAATGAGAATAATATCTTATCTATTCTTAATCAAAGTATACTTCAACTCCGTGTTTTATTTACTGGATGGGCTGAATGTGCGCCGCCCACCTGAAAGTATTCATATCAGGGATCGAAGCGGGCGGCCGCTCAGTACAGTGCAGCGGAATTTTTTTTCGATAGAACCGCTCACCGTATCGCGCAGCACGAGGTTGACCGCTCACAGTACAGCGCAGCCTTAGAATTTAAAGAAGCATCCGTCGCGGGTGTATGAATACGATAGAAACATGATTTACTAAGTTTATTGCATAACCAAATCTCAACAGTCAGGAGAGATGCTTAGTATTATATAATTAAGGCAACAAACTAGGCACTTAGAGGCATGTTTTGATGAAGTAAACTGCAAATAAACTTTATATTTAGATAGAGCAAATCAAGTTGCACTAGAAGGATACAAAACTGAACGAACTGCACAACATTTTGTGATTCCGCAGGGGACTAGACTTTATCTACCCTACTATACAAAAACATGCCTAGTCACCTTCGAGCGTATAGTATAGAATTACACTTCGATTTAAGGATATTGTTGGCTAGTATCATGCTCGGTTTACAGAAAAGTGAGTGACCCTTGTCGAAAATAACATAAGTTCTTTGTTTCTTGTCGTTTACCTTTACAAAGTCTGCTCTTCATATTGGACTGAATTTATGTGGATTATTCAGAACAATCTGCAGTGTTCAGTCCTATATAGAGCCGTAAAAGTCTGTGCAGTTCGTTCAGTTTTGTATCCTTCTAATGCAACTTGATGTGCTCTATCCAAATATAAAGTTTATTTGCAGTTTACTTCATCAAAACATGCCTCTAAGTGCCTAGTTTGTTGCTTTGGTTATATAATACTAAGCATTTCTCTTGACTGTTGAGATTTGTTTATGCAATTAATTTAGTAAATCATGTATCTATTGTATTTATACATCAGAATTTTTCTCATGGAGATTATCTGACTTCAATGCATGGAAATAATGAGCACAATTTCTAATAGGAGATCATGTAACCTCTCAAAAATAGCTGAGAATCCTAGTCTTCATGATTATGACCTAGGAAAACCTTTATTCAACGATATTTAAAGAACAATTGAAATTCAAGTGAATATCTTTGAACTAAGAATAACTAATAACACAGACATTTATCATAATTAGAATTATTAAATGGAAACAAACTTTTGTTTTTGCAACTGTACGGATAATTTTTGTAACATAAATTTCGAGGTATTCCTATTGTTTTTTTTTCTAAAGCAGCTTGAGGACAAGACAACGGGTTGAAAATAGCAGCATATAGATGAGAAGTGATAGGCTGCAGAATGATATGATTCTGATATCTCTAGCTGGTATGGTTTGGAGACAGCAAAATAAACTATATCATCGTATAAGCTGTACGGATAATTTTTGGAGCCATTGTATAATGAATTCAGTCGAGGGTCAAGTGAGTCGCACCGACAAACGTTACTTGTTATTTAATTTATATTAAACTAATGATTTTAGGAGCTCCTGCTGAACAACGTTGTCGATATATATTTCGTTTTTATAATATTAAAAATAATGGAAATATGTCCATAGAAGAATTTCGGTATGTATTTTCTATTCATTTAAGAAGTGAAAGGAGGAAGCGACTTAGAAAAAACGATTTTTCGAGAAAAACTTGATTTTGAAATTTATACATATTCTGATAGTCTTTGTAATGGGCTTTAAGTTGGCATAATTCTTTTTGTCAAACGAAGAAGGTTAGGTGTTTTTTTGATGAGCTTTTTCAGAAGGCCCCTAGCTGAGAAATATGCACTTGCATTGTATGGAAACTTTTATAGCTTTATACCACGAAAGTTAATTTCATATAAGTTTCGATGATGTCGAATTGATTACACATACTTGGGACGTATGGTCTGTGAAAAGAATATAGGCGTCACCCAAACTCCACACTAATGAGTTGACTATAGCTAATCAGTATCTTGGAGATTTGTGGAAAATATGTCACCCATAATTTATTCTAGTTAAGATTATCGTGCTCTGAAATTTTGGCTGACATCGGATGAGAGATGAAAAGTTCATTTCCGAGAGAGAATCTTCATGCTAAAGAAATGGGTTAGATAATCATATATATATATATGCTAAAGGGGGATAATTATATATTTTCTAATGATTTTAATAGAGAACTTCATACTGATATTCAAAATCTCAAAGATGGTAAAGCAAATAATGATGCTCCGCCATACAGTGAAGTTGTATCTGCTTTTAAGTATGTATAATATTTTTTGTCGGTATTTTCTAATAATACATATATATATATATCCGTTCTAGTTCTTTTAATCTTCAAGTTAATAATTTATTACAATTAACAGATTTTTTTAAATTCTGTTGGTCAATTAAAATATCGTGGAACACCTGTCGTATTTCGTCTTAGTACAATTGTACAAGATTTATTACGAATGTGCAAGTAAAAAAAAAATCTTTTTTACTTCATATCTTTGTTTTATTTTGAATTTATTTAAATAAATTTAGACGATATAAAGATGTGAAAACAGATAATTCAAACAATCAAGGTTAGAATTGAATATAAATAAATAAATAAATAAGTAAATTTCTTCCAATGATTTGTGCACGAAGGCACTAGGAAGAACCATTTATCTGGTTCAATCACAATATGAATCAGTTTCTGAGAGAAAATATATTTATATTCGATGGACTGCTAGAAAATAACCACACAGAGAGAACTAATCTTAGTAATTCTACTATCTACCATCAGTTATCAGTTAAACACGTTGTGAAGAGAAGTGACAGTAATATCGAGAGTTTTCCAAGCAGTATGACAATCATCCTCTTCATAGAGGAGAGAGGATCGAATAGCTGACTCATACAAAAATAGATATGTTACAAAATTATCAGTTTTTTAAGAAAATGAATGTTTGAATCGATAAATCGAATCTAATACGCAACAACGTGATTAGTACGATAGTAGAAGTAGGATCGATAACAACAAAAAACTCCATCATCAAGTGTAAAATAAGGGAGACTCATAGTAGACAATTGATTAGTTTTAGAACATGTTTCAGATAAATTAAAGAAACTCTTTTTGTTCTCTCGTTCAAAGATATAGTTCAAATATACCGAAATCTCCATTGCCAAAATCGTTGATAGGATGTGAATCTTCTTTTCGCGGAAACTAAAACTGGGCATGAGCTTATAATGGAGTTCGGTATCAATTTGAACTCTGCAGTCTGAAATGAACAACACAGATAATCAAAGGCGTAAGTCATAGACGATATGTAGATGTGGGGTTTGAGCTCTCATATTATCCTCTTTCTGATACCTACACTCAAATCCATCCCCACATCCTACTTTGATTACAGAGAAATGACACTCACACCCTCCTGATGTTTAGTTCTCGATACCTATTGTAACGGTTTTATGATATTTATGGAATATTTCCAACATAAATATTCACATCAATATTGTCTCTTTAAGATAACACTAGAAATAAATCACACAAAAAATGACAAAAAAAATCTATATTTCACGATGCATTTATTTTCGATTATTTCATTCATTTTCAGTTTTACGTTTTTGACAATTTTGAGATGATGATATATTTTACAATTTATTATGATCTCGATGAGAATTCAACATTTGTTTTTCGTTAACTTTAATTATATGAAAATAATTATTAATGGACATATCAAGTACTCTATTGAAGAATGAATCTCACTAATCAAGTTTTTTTCTCTATGTCTCTATTTGTTTCAAATTAATACTTTTTAATTGAAAATTAAAATTCCTTAATAAATATCTAAAATAATGGAGTGTTATAGTCACAGTTATAGTTAGTTATTTAAATGCATAGATGTACCGAACGGAGGACAATAACGAAGAAATTTTATTGGCTATAAAAACTTTTCATTATAAACAAAATTATCTTTGTTTTATAAAATCAATACTAACATAGTGGAACACAGCATCTTATTTTCTTTATTTTATATTAAGTCGTTTTCATCATGGACCAACGACCTATTCAAGAATCGAATACGCCGTCTGGCGATTCAATAAATGTAAATAATATCTCTTTATGAATACCCATATAAAACATAAACTTAATTAAAACTTGAATTTTTTTCAGAATCGCCAACAAGTTACCGATCATATGCGTGCATTAATCGATGAAAATAGTGCTTTACGTCAACAAAATGCTAATTTATTTCAACAATTAGATAGACTTCGACTTGAAATAGTACAACAACAAACAAATCATGATCAGCTTTTACAAAAATCTTTATGTAATTTGACAATTACAATTGATGAATTAACTAATCAACTTAATGATTATCGACAGGAATTAAGTCGTTTACAAAAGGAAAATGATCATCTTAAACAAGCATTAAATGATTTACAAAAAAAAAATGATAGGGATGCAGAAGAAAATAAGCATTGTAAAAACATTTAATTAAAAGAAAAAGGCTTATACATATAGTAATGATTACATTGTTTGATTCTCATAGTTAATTACTTGTAAACTTCGATTTTGTTTTCTTATTGATAAATAAACAAGATGTTGATCATTTCGATCCGATGTGTTCAATGAAAAATATAGATAAACTGATTTCAATGTGTGTACAGACAGTACGTGTACATGGACATTTTTTGCTGAATTATTTTCAGCAATATAGAAATTAACTGGATTGAACAACGATTAAAAAGTAAAACAAAATTTGGCTTTTTGCAATGTTAAAAATAATAGTACATTATTGACACATAGATATTAGAGGGTCTTTTCTTCATCAACTGATTCTCTAGCTTTAAGCGTCCGTATTTCAGCACTTAAATTTTAAGTATTTCTTTCATTGTTGCATTTTATTCTTGGAAAATTTAACACAATAATGTTACCACTATTATTTACTTTTTCATTTCACAAAATTTCCATGTTTCTAACATTCTTTTTGTAGAAACTGAACGCAATTTTGTAAAAAGGAAAACGAATATCTTGAAAAATTATTAGATCTTTTTTCTTTGTTTTGGAATATGCTCATCTGTTACGTAAAGATTGTACAGAGATCAATTCAAGAGTTTCGTTTTTCTATATATATTTATCTCTTGTCTTTTATTTATTGGCTGACAAATAATTCGATTGTAGCGAAGATATCATCAAATGACAGATACAAAAGAATTGTATATTTCTTCGTAGTCGTTTTAGCTTTGAAATACATCTCTAAAAAAACAATTATATATTCTAATAGCACATCAAATTTCCTATCGTCTTGTATGTTTACAAATTTTGGGTTTCAGTCATGTTTTGACTTATATGTCAAACATTGCTGGTAATAGGATTGCTACGCTACCTTTACTTTACTGCAATTATCTAAACAAAAAGCAAAAGACATCCATCGTTTAAAGGCTAATCACCCAATTTCAAGTGAGTCCCAGATCGGAAAAACTCAGGTTTAACATTCAGTATTAAATTATCAATAATTTAATCTATGGGTGAATCAAATTGAAAATAAACTACTCTGAAGTATGCCTAAAAGCTATAGATATCATTCTTAGATATTTGCTGAAAAATTATGAAGACCATTTGTACATTATGCGTTAACATCAGGTTAATCCTTTTGTATCAGCATCTATTTCAAATACTTTTTCGAGTAGAATAATATCAGATTACTATATTCCTAGTACATACTACATTTACCCTTTATAAATAACTACGTAATCATAGTAGTTAGTGATAAAATGTGTTCGAATATTAAAAAACATGACGATTAACTGCTTGTGAATTTGACCACTTAGAAATCTCAGGCCTTGAATACCATAGATAAATCAAAAAACATTAGAATCTAAAGATTTATCTCTGGTTTCCTAGAGCTAACGGATCACAAACACCTGCAAAAAAAGGGGGAAAAGAATGAAAAATTAACCTATACTTTTGTTTTGAAATCTTTCAATCACAAAACTTTTCACTATTCAAATTAAGTTATACACTAATTGATAGAGATGGAGTTGCTCGATAAAACTATATCTATGGCATTCCTTCATGATCTCAATGTAGAATCAAAAAACTTCAAAGATCATGTCTTTTACAGTATTCATGTATTAAACACTGTTGAAAATGTTCAATTAGTGAAGCTATCCAATGTAAATATCGGTCATTGAAACTATATTTTACCTACAGGGTCAGAATGTACTCATGGTTGTATTTTCCCTAGACTGAAAGGCTAGGATCTAGAAACGTAAATTCACGTGTGTCTGTCTGTCTGTCTGTCGGTAACGCGGTCTAAATTGCCATGGTAACTGTGGTATATACAAATGAGCATTTAACAAATATGGTCGAAATACCGATAGTAACTGTGGTATAAATGGCCGAATAAAGTAACAGCTGTAGTCCAAATGCCCATAGTAACTGTGGTACAAATGACCAAATCATGACTGTGGTCAAAGTGTCTATGATGATTGTGGTAACAGTGACCATATAAAAACGCATGTTAAAATCGTGGTGAAAAAATCCACATGGTAATTATGATACAAACGAGTATATGATAATAAAAAAAAATTATTTTTATAAATAATTTAATATAAATAAACGAGATAGAATTTTGTTTTTTGTGCAAATAGCGCCAATATATAAGTAAAAATCATAAAAATATATATGTCGTAGGATAGATTGAAATCCAGTTCAGTTTTAAGTCGAAGTAGAATAGATTGAAATTTCAATTTTTCCTAGGTGAGATCAAAATTTTGAAGACAACTAGTTGACTTCGCAATGCAGTTTGATCTCAACTAGTTGACTTTAAAATTTCGGTCTGAACTAGGATAAATTAAAATATTTTAAATTGAACTAGGATAGCTTGAAATATTTTGATCTGAACCAGGACAGATTAAAATATTTTGATTTGAACTAGTTCGGATTGAAATATAGATATTTGGATGGATGGTCGGTGAGGATGAGGGCGAGCACGAGGACACGGATGATAGTTTCATCTTCACTCATCATCATTCACCATACACCCTCACCATCATCCCGACACGTATCTTTAACCAGTCAGCCATGAATAATTTGGCTAAAAATTTTAATGTGTCCTAGTTCAGATCAAAATTCTGAAGTCAACTAGTTAAGATTAAAATGCATTTCGAAATCAACTAGTTGACTTCAAAATTCTGATCTGAACTAGGAAAAATAAAAATTTCAATCTGTCCTAGTACGATTTAAAACTGAACTGGATTTCAATCTATCCTACGACATATATACTAATATTTATTATTTGAAAGATGAATAACAATATGGATGCAAACAAATCGTCGTATAAACGTAGTTTCTTCTTTGATAATCGAGAGGAACGATTACAACAACTGGACATGATCTTAAGTATGTGTAATGTAATCTCAGAAGATAAAAATTATGAGTAAAATTTTATTAAGTCAGTAATTTTTTTGGAAAGCTATTTGATTATCCCTTTTGATCAATATACTGATATGCTTGAAACTTGTTGCAGGTTTGTGAAAAACTATCTTCGCTCGAACTTTAAACGTGATATGAAGTTTTATATAATTTTATGGCGAAATTTTCACGAAAGAATATATCGAAAAAATAGATGTATCTTATACTTAGTTTAAAGGTGATTGGAAATGCATTCGTAAGAGTGAAGTATTGGCAGACGAAGATTTTTCAGAATATCTCATTCTTCTAATATAGCTGTAGTATGCAAATTTTTGAATGACGCTAGCTTCATCCTGTTACATGACTCACAGTTCGATCCCGTAAAAGAGTTCCAAAAGGAAAAAAACAACCAAAGTGACATCACTCATCAGTCACTTCCAGTATTGAAACCCATTTTTCAGACCTCGTCGTCCACTGCAAAACAACAACAAATACACCATTAGATAGAGAATTCAATTCACTATCAGATGGTGTATTTGGAACAATGAGAATCGATTTCAAAATCGGGTACCAAAAGGAACATGTATCTGGATATGTTAGATGCTTAACATAACAAATCCTGATAATAAAAAATAACAATATTCAATCCGAAATCAAGTGAGGCTGGGTCTCATCTGCTGCAAAACCAGGTGAGACTTGAGCCTCACGGGTTTCATGGGCTTCGCTGCCACTGCTAATATTTACATCGAGATAATTGATATTAGTATTCATAATTATTGTTATTCCAATATCAGGATATTGTGTATTCATCATATTAAGTATAGTACGAAGACTATTTTCAGATTCATTCCATGTCAGAAATATTTTATCGAAGCATCTATAGTATGGTATTTGTACAATTAGATTAAGGAACAAATATTATATATAAAAAATAGTATTCGTACCTGCCAAAGATTTCATTTTTCTTATTTTAAATTGTTACTAAATCTTGTTGCCAATAATATACTTAGGGCATACCAAAAGTAGTGGCCGCCGCATCTTAATTTCGTATAGACTGCTTGAAAAAAAATTCTTTTTTATGAATAGATAGAGCGTGTTTTGCTCTATCTTTCTATGTTGTTTGATCACTATTCAATTCATATTATAATAAAAAAATTATCATAAAATTGATTTTTGTGCCACTTCAGCTGGTAGCAATAGTGCATATTATCATCCATGCGTGTGTTTTTTTCTTATTTTCTTTTCGTTTTTCTTTATTTTTCTCTTCTTCTTCATTTCACCTTCTTTTTCTTATCTCTACTAACAACTAACCGTTCATATATTTTACAATACATAAAAACTAATAGTGATGGAACACAAAAAAAATACCGAAACAAGGTCAACAATTGTTTATTTTGTCAAATGTGCAAAATAATCACCTTGATTATCTATATACAATTGCATTCTTTGAATCCATTTCTCGAAGGTTTTTTATATTCTTCTTTATTTAAAGAATACATGAAATCGGATACAGCATCACATAATGATTCTAAATCACTTTCATCGGTTAGATTTTCTTTGATTAAATCGAACAACCAAAGGTCACATGGTGATAAATCTGGAGAATTAGGTGGATGTGGTATTATTGTGACGCCTTTCGATTCAAGATAATCGGACACATCTTTATGAATATGTGATCTTCCATTATCGTGGTGAATTTTAATAGCACGGGTACCATACGAGGGTCTTCCACGTTTGACTTGCTCGACAAGTGGTCGTAAACAATTGTTGATGTAATAGTAGTGATCAATTGCTTGTTCCCATTCCACAGGATGAATGAAAACAGGGCTATCTGACTTTAAAAAGATGGAAAATAGGGTTTTTGAAGCAAACCTATGGCGCCGAACTACAGTAGGTGGAGGATCTCCTCTTTCCATCCATGCTGCAGTCGATGACTTTCGACCAATTTGTGTATGATAAAACCACGTCTCGTCACCAGTTATTACATCACATAAACGCCATGTTCCTTCTTGAAATTTTGCTTAATTTTGTTTGCATATTCGGACTCGTTCAGCCCGTTAAAAATCGGTCAGATCCTTGAGTAAATAAGGAGCGGTAACCTTCTTAAGGTTCAAATGATCCGTGATGGTTCGCTGAACGATGCCATGACTTAAACCAGTTTGCTCTTTCATTTCTTCTATTGTAATGTGAGGATCATCATCGATAAGAAGGCGGACCTGTTCAATATTTTCAGATGTTGTTTCGGTAACAGATCTGCCGGGTCGTGCTTCATCTTCAATTTCTTCGCGGCCTTCACGAAATCATCTAGCCCATCTTTTAACTGTTCTCAAAGAAGGAGCTTGACGAAATTTTTCTTTATTCATCGACAAAAAATGAATAGTGTTAAAGCTCAACCCTCGTTCAGTGGTCTGTTGTGAGTCGTTTATTAACTCAATGTGATTACAGGCTTAATATGCACAAAACTGAACTACTCGTCTAAAATGGCAGGTCCCAGCCAAAATTTGTAACGAAAAAATGGTATTAAAATGAGCGAAAATTTACATCATTAAAATGGCAAAAAACTGTCACAAACAACCCTTTGAAATGCTTTCTGATTAATCATTAAAATGGTTGATTTAATGAAGATAAAATGATTCAACGTGGACAAAAAATAATGCATGAAAGTCAAATCATTTTTACGCATTGCATGGTACCCGCTCCTAAATAAAACTCAACTAATACGCCGTGCCGTATCTAACATATATTTCTAATATAAAGAACTCAAATTTTATTCATATATATACTTGTACCTAAGAGTAAGAAACATATAATTACTAATATATTTGTTTTCGAAAGTAATAATTTCTCTAAGAAAAATTCAAATGTGTGTTATTTACTCTCGTAGGATTGTAACGAAATTTAGTTGTCATACTGATTCACTAAACTCTCTAGTCGTGAGCTGTTCAGATGTTATATAAACGAAGAGCCGAGATAATGTATTGGATAAAGACACGCTTGTGGTTCTGGTTTAATAGTAAGAAGCTTCATTGGAAATGCCCTCGTAATATCCTGGCAACTCTGAACTAGAAAGTTTAGTGTATCAGTATGACAACTAAATTTTGTTACAATCATACGAAAGTAAATAACACACATTTGAATTTTTTTTTTAGAGAAATTATTACTTTCGAAAACAATTATATTAGTAATTATATGTTTCTTACTCTTAGGTACAAGTATATATATGAATAAGATTTGGGTTCTTTATATTAGAAATATATGTTAGATACGGCACCAAATGCAAATTAAATTTTGAGACACCCCACATATAGATCAATAAACGATTGAAATAAAACTACGAAAACTCTATTTTTGAATTAACAAAATAGAATATAAAAAAGTTTTGTGATTATGTTGGACAGAGGAAGTGAAAATTCTACGAAATACTTTAAATTATAAAAAAGTGTATTCTGATCTAATTAAACGATGCCTGCAGAATTTAAATTTAATTCGAATAACATTGTCGGCTAGATCTCATATTTATGTCACACATTTGAATGAGAAGATACTTAATGTGTATACCGAAATGTCAGTAATTGACTACAGTAGTTGTCTAAAAAAGGAGAAATATCTCATGAAACATTTCATCAGCGAAAGAATGATTAATCTATGTACTGAGCTTTCTAAATATTTAACTCACCTTTCGATTTATCTACTTCTTCCTACACTTTTTTACTTACATCGATCGCTCACGTACTTTAACTGTCAACAGGCAAAACTTTATTAATATAGACTTGAAACGTATCTCACTATTTCATTGATATGATACAAGTTTCCTCTCTTTCCAGTGAACTTTTATAATCTATGACTGACGTCTTCATGTATCAGATATCATTATTCGTCAATGCAAAATTTATTTTTAAGGCTTAATTCTCAATGTTGTTTCAAATAAACTGAAAGAATATGATTTCGTATTCAAATAAGTCAAAGAGGTATCAGGAAAGTAGACTCTACTAGCAAATTACAGAAATAATTCATTTGAATGAGAAACTCTCGAATGTGCTCATGTGCTCAAAATGAAAGGATTGTTCTTTTTATTATTAGTATTTCTTTTATACAGTAAAACATCTGGAGTTGTTCTATGAGGAGAGACGACCAGCACGATACACTTGGATCATCCATATCTCAAATGAATCGAGTATATGTTGTTCTTTTCTTTTCTATCAGTGTTCTTTTCTGTCTCAAGACAAAAACGATTATTGACCAATAGAAATAAACCAATCACATAATTTAGACAAACAGAACAGAATACTCTACTAAAACAGAAACGAAAAAAAAATATTTCAACCGATCGCACAAATATAAATTTAAACAAATATGTTAATATGAATAATTGCATATATGAGGACAATAATAAAGATAAAATTATCTCCAAATAAAAATTTATTCTGAATCAAAACTATGAATCTTTTGCTCAGGGGCGGCGCGAGCGGGGGGGGGTTGGGGGAGGGTACCCCCTCTCCTGCTTTGAAAAGTTCGACTGCAGCTCTCTCCGATTTTGAGAAAAACTGTCCCAAAATTACTCCATTTTGGTAGAAAATGTCTTAAAATTTCTCCAGTCAATGAGAAAATGTCCCAAAATTGCTCTAATTTTGGAGAAAATGCCTCAAAATTTCTTGAATTTGGCAGAAAATATCTTAAAAATTCTCTAGTTGGTGAGAGGATATCTCAAAATTTCTTGAATTTTGCAGAAAATGTCTCAAAATTTCTCGAGTTGGTGAGAATATGTTCCAAAAACTTCTTCAATTTTGGAAAAAATGTCTCAAAATTTCTCCAATTTTGGAGAAAATGTCTGAAAAATTTTTCAACTTCCGAGAAGATATATTTTGAACTTCTTCCGGTTCTCAAGAACCTTTATTACAATGTTCTCCATTTTTTGTAATTGATAACAGAAGAATCTACCTATCTACTTGCTTTCAAAAACACTAGTAAAAAAAAGGTACTAGGTACTTACAATTTAGAGACTTTTTTCTATTTTCTCCCATTTTTCACAATACTTCCCCCCCCCCCCTCCCCCTGCTCTGAGCCCTTCGCGCCGCCCCTGCTTTTGCTCCATTTGTAAAACAAAATGTAAAAGACTAGAACTCTTGATTGTGTTATGGCCTTCATTAATAGGATATACCTTGTTCTTGTTCGGTTATTTCGAAAAAAATGAAATCAAACTTAAGGACAACTTAATGAAAAAAAAGAAACTGCACTTGAGTTGAAATCCTAATCTAATAGGTGATAATGAATTTGTTTATGTAAAACTATAAATGAGGATAGACATTTATTCCAGGTGATCATTTTACATATATGTGCATACAGAAGTTAACATATACTTGTACCAACGTTCTTTATTTGTATTACTGCTTTTCCCTTCGAAACAATATAAATATTATAGAAGAAGAATTAGTGTGATGCAAAAGACTAACATGTTTCATTAAACATTCGGTACGTTTAAATATGTGTAGAAAAATTGTCAACGCATGTTTATCTTTGCTATTGTTCTTACATTTTCATGTAGGTTATTAAACGTCTATGTTTTTCTATATGAATCTGAGTATAAATATTTCTGTCAATATGGGAAAGTAAAAACACTATTATAGACAATAAATTACTTTTCTATTTAAAAAGTAAGCAGCATTGAAGAAAACACCATACGTTAATTTAGCTGATTGTGTCAATTAACTCTGTATAAAACCGTGTTAAAATATTCCGAAAAATATCGTCTTAGTGTAAAGCTGTTAGTTAAGTAGCCAATATAGAAATGTATTTTGAGAAGGATCCAGAGTAACATAACCTCTTTTAGTGAAAACCTAAGGCAAAAAATTAATAATGTCAATAGGTTTTTATCGATATTCTCAAGCGCTTGTTATTAACAACTGTATTCATGCAAATAATTGAGAACATTTCGTTTACAGTGCCATTAAAGAAAACGAATTTTCTATTCATGTTTATAAAATTTTAGATTAATACGTCGTGGATTGAACATGCCGTTTCGTTACAGACTATTGTCAAACAAAAATTAACAATCTCTATTTTTTTTCTGACTATTTTAACTTAACAAACGATCTCAATAAGAAGAATTTTTGTGACCGTGACTTGATTTAAATGAAAATGAATAACTTTTAGCTTTATCTCTTGTATTGTATTTCGTATATAAGAATTACAATTTAATTTCAAACTTCAACTATATAATTTCATTCAAATGGAACTCTAATTTTATTCACGTGCAGCTCTAGAATATGATCGAAATATTGGTCTTAGTCAATTATAGAGAAGGTGAAACTCATATTCATTTCCACTATACCTTCACTAACCTCATTTACATCAATGACTTGGAATCATTTTCATTGTTTACGAGTTAAAGAATAGTGCTAGACCAGTTGCCTGTGATGTATCACGCATTTGATGGATAAACATAAGATCCATTGTCTTCAAAAAAATGTAGAATGCTGTGTTCAAGTACAGGTATTTGATATTAACCAAAAAAATTTAAATTCAATGGGTTTTTGAAAAGTACGATTCTTTCCCATTCGAGACTATTCAATTCATTATTAAAAACCATGAAAAAACTAGCTATTTCTGATTACTTCTATGTTTCACCTAAGGAAACTGAAAGTTTCTATTGGCGTTTAGTGTGAGTTTCGAATCATATCCTTGAATGTTATGCAAAATATGAAGGTTTAATAGGCAAAGTCTTTTAAAAAAATCATATTTTTTAGAAACTATAAAAATGTTTTATATCAACTCGAAATTTCGAAAAAATAGACTTTTTAATCATGAAATGGTCAAAATGACTCAATAATGAAGAATATGCATTTTAATGGTCATTTTACCATTATTTATCTTTAAAAGTATACTTCACTGGTCAAAATGGTCTAGTTACGGAAAATAATGCATTTTAATGACCATTTTTCCATTATTCTTTTGACTGGAAGATTTCACGACGAATTTTCCCCTGCAACAAAACAATTCATTGACCTATTTGGTTGGCTTCCACAATATAAAAGACTTTGGTAAGACAGTTCAGTCTATTGAAAACATGCATACAACATTTGATAGGGCAAATCAAGTTGTATCTAGGACACAAATGGAACATTTGAAATGTGCTTCTAAACGAATCTCGGCTAATTTTACAACATAAGTACCATCGCCACATACTATAGGACACATCTTTTAATGTTTTCTCGCACATTATCTACAGTATAGTTTGTGGTTTCGATCATCGCAATCTACGGAAACATGGAGCCTATTAAATGCTTCTTTGAACACGAATGGGACATCTACAAACATCTTCCTTGACAGATATAAGCTGACTTTATTGTATCAGCAACAAAGTCATGTATAATGGGGTCCATGTTTGGGATTTCTGCGTACACGGTTCGCGGTATTAAACAGCTCAATACATCATCGTATACAGACGTGTGAGCCCTCCTAAGCACATAAATGGAACATCTTGAACATGTTGCTCGAAGAAGCTTGGCAGTTTCACCATATAGACTCCAAGTATTCTCAAATGATATAGAAGTATTTCTGGATTTTCTCGGAGTGGTTCAAGCTATCAAAAAACTAGTTCTACTATTCGTTTGAGGCCATCCAGTGTTACTTCGAAAACAAACAAATCATCGGGAATATCTTCATCGCAAAACTTTGCCCGGTTCCATGTTCCAAAACTAAACATTCCTGCACTGACGCAATAGTATTTTTGAATTTCCAGAGACTTAGCTTGAGCTACAGAAAATGTGAATGCACCATTGCATATAACTCATCGAGTTGTACTTAGAACATAAGTGGAACAACTGGAACATCATTCTGGAAGAATCTTGGCTAGTTTTACTGTCCATAATCATCGATTACTTGGCAAGCACACTACCATTTTTAGATTTTCTCAGCCTAGTTTGAGCTATCGAGTATATGATTATACCATTGGATAGGGCTCATCGAGTAGTACTCGGAATCTGATTGAACCATGTGAAACGTATTTCTGGAAGGGTGTTGGCGGTTTTCACTGTCCAACACGAAAGATTTCCTCTGCTGACACACCAGCATTTTCGCATTTTCTCAGACGCATTTTGACATAGAGAGTATCGAAACACACCATTCGATAAAACTATTCGAGTTGTACTTGTAACACCAATGGAACATTTGGAACACGCTCATTGACGAATCTTGGCAGGTTTTACCATAGAGAATACCAAATTCTTGTATTGATCCAGCAATATTTTTAAATTTTCTGCGACACAGTTTCAGCTACGTAAAATCTGAATATATCATTCGATAGAGCTCATCGAGTTGTACTTGGAACACCAATGGAACATTTGGAACATGCTCCTGGACGAATCTTGGCAGGTTTTACTATAGAGAATCCTGCATTCTTGGTTTGATGCACGAATATTTTTGAATTTTTTCCGACACAGTTTGAGTTATGGAAAATCTGAACACGCCGTTCAATAGAGCGCGTCAAGTTGTACTTGAAACACGAATGGGACACTTGGAACATGCTCCTGGGCGAATCTTAGCAGGTTTTAGTAGATGGATGCAAAATCGTCCATGGTGAAAATCTAGTATTTTGTGATTTTCTTGGACTGAGTTTGAGCTATCGGAAATCGGAATATACCATTCGATAGAGCTCATCGAGTTGTACTTGGAACACACCATGGGACAGTTGGAACATGTTCCTGGACGAATCTTGACAGGTTTTACTCGAATCTTGTGCTAACTTCACCTACGTAAACAGAACCGGTTTCCGTTTATGCATCTTTGCATTAGGTGAGCTTGCCTTCTTGTTTCTTTATGTTTTATATAC
>CAJNOL010002471.1:0-16766 GCA_905250125.1 Rotaria sordida | reverse complement strand
ATACCATTTCGTAGCTCGTGAAATTCTCTATCGAATGGTGTATAATAGTTGGGGTTTTCTTTGACTATGATAGGGAAAGTGCTTTACGAAAGTGGGGATAGGTCGATTTTCCTATCGGAAGCCATAGGAAAAAATGAGTATTTTTGCAATAACTCAGGAACGGTTGGGCCAATTCTTCTCATCTTCGAACTCGACCGAAATATTGTTGAGACTAAACTGTATAGATAATTTCATCGCGATCAGACTCCCCTTTCAAAAGTTATCGTGTAAACGGCCGGACGGATACACTAACCGATTCTAGAGTGTACTCACTTTTTGAGTACACAAAAAAGAATGTGTTAATATATTATTAGAATTCATTCTTTCTAACTTACGACGAAGTTTTAATATTTTTGCCCTACGATGTGCTCGTGCAGTGTTTAAATATATTCTACCAATTGATTCATCTTTTAGACGACCATCTCATTTATCTTCAATTTCGCACGGTACACAAAAATTTCCTGTAATTCCATTTGGAATTTATGCGACTACGGTATACAGAAAGGTAGTCAACAGCTTGTGTTATCCATTGTACTGTATTACCACCAGGTATTTTACCAAAAACTTTTAATTTGTGATTGGTGAGGAATTTATCATCACCTGATGGTTGTACCATTAGTACAAAACGATCAGCCATCTACAATAAACGTGTACAAATATTGTTCGTAAAAATACAAAAAAATGTCAGAAAAGATATATATTTTATCTGTTAACAATAACATCTTTCAATAATCATAACATTAAATCAACTAAGAACGATCTTTCAAATATTTTACACGAACAGAATTTGCGTTAAGTATTATTAAATCTCGACAATTTAGTAACAGATAAATAAATTGATCATCACGTTCAATAGTTTTTTCAACAATCATTTGTTGCATTTCACATGATTTATTTTCATTTGCAAAATTTAAAAAAATTAAACGATTTTCTTCACCTTATTTCATACCAGTAAATACTAATGTATTTTCATCATCAAAAAATCGTATAGATGAAATATTTTCATATAATAATTTTATTAGTGTTTTGTTTATAATTAAAGACAAGAAATGAATCGAAGCAACAAATACTTCCAATTAATTATTAATAATAGAATCGAGTAGTTGTTTTGAATGTAAATGAACAAATTGAAGAGTATAAACATCAATAGCACCTAAATAAACAATTAATAACAATGAAAAAAAAAAATTTTTTTCTATTATTCATTACTAAAGTAAATCGATAATTTTTTTTCTGTTTGGAGCCATCATGATGATCGAATATGTTAACTAGTAGGTGCAATCAGATGAATTAATACATACTGTTGTTGATTGATTATCAGATGCAAGAAGATTTGTAAGATGTGAAACTTTAATAACATGAGCAAAACGAAATTTGGATATATCAATTCGATCAATTAATGTTGATGTTAATGAAATATTATCGTCGAATATTCAAATAGGTTAAGTTGGAGATGAATATGTTGTTTCGCTAATTGATGTTCGATATGATGAGGATAAATGTACGAGGATTATCAGCTGAAGAAATTATTATAGACATCAGTGGCATCGGAAAAAGTTGACTAAGGCCCCAATCACACAGAAAAAGATAAAACAAATAAAGCGACGCGATTGGTCTATTCCGACTTAAATCGTCTTTTTGAGATAATTTATTCGTTAATTCTGTTTTAATTCACTTTGAATTAGTCGGTATGATTGGGGCCTAACATATTGTTGATGACCAATATCATTTATCTTAGAACCACGTCGAACGGTTGTCAGTTTGTTTTTGTTTTAGGTAATATTCTCAGGCGGTTTCTTTGATTTTATTTTATGGCGAGAGTATTGTATTCGTTTATGCATGTGCAGAAAAAGATGTAAACGAGCGTTTTCCTTCAATTTTCGCGCAACAGAAATCGATTGGTTAATATAATTAACGAATAAAATTTTAAAATTTTCCGACGACTGTGTCGTAAATTGACCGTAAATGATCGTATCGCAATAGACTATTCAAACTCAACATCTAACGCCATCTATACTTATCAGTTGTGACAAATTTTGTTTATCTTTAACGAAAATGTATTAAATAATCGTATAAAAAATAAAAAAATATGTTTTGTTGTATGCTTAAAAATTTTGATTGTTGATCTTCAATTATTTAAACATCAGAAATAAGGCAAAACGAATATCCAATGGATGAATGATGTTCACGTAGCCGTGTGTCCATGTTATTTGTTTATTTTTATTTATTTTCCATACTATCATAAGATATCTTTTCTTTTTTTTTTGTTTTGTTTCAAATGATAAAAATAGTATTATTTTAGAGATATCGATAATTTTTAAGTCTTCATCATGTCGATGGTAATCTTTTGTTATTTGCTTCATTTTTATTTATTTATTTGGTTTTTTTTTTTTTTTTATAGCAAAAAGCCGTCGATAATAGTCGTAGTAGTAATGCTGGATTATCAATGGATAATCAAGAAAAATTACTTGCTGATGCTTTACAAAATGTTCGACAACATGCATTTGCAATGAAACGTGTACTTGATCAACAATCAGTTATGGAAGGACTTAAACATGCTGCTAATATGCTTGGTGAATTACGTACATCACTTTTATCACCAAAGAATTATTATGAATTACGTATGAAATTTAAAACTAAATGTTTGTTTTTTTTTCTTTGAAACTATATCATTCTTATTTATAGATGTTGTTGTTGTTGAAGAACTTCATCATTTGGAACTTTATCTTACTGATGAATTTGAACATGGTCGTGGTAGTCATGATCTTTATGAAGTTGTTCAATATGCTGGAAATATTGTTCCAAGATTGTATGTAGTTTTATAAATAGATATATATAACTTCACAAATTTTTAAAACACAATCTGATAAGAAAGACGCATTCATTGTCTGTCGGGAGTGGTTACATGACTAATCGAGAAAAAAGATATAAGAATGATTCATAAAGTGTTCTACTAAATTGACTAGAAACATTTTATTTCAGAAGAAATTTTTTTTTTGTCCTGCTAAAGGCTTGGTTAGCTCTTCTGAAATTTGCGGTTATTTTACCATGTACGATGTATCTGTATTCTCAAAAAAAAATAGGTGTTCGTCTTTTCTGAGAAGAAAATCTGGATAGAAAAAAACGGATGTAGGCTTCAACATTTTTTTTTTACTGCCTTCGACATCAAATAATAACATTCTTTTCTGTTTCCGATAGAAGATTTTATAAAAATTATTTATATTTTTCTTTTAGGTATTTATTAATTACAATAGGTCATGTTTATATTCGAGCAAATGAATTACCACGACGTGAAGTTCTTCGTGATTTAGTTGAAATGTGTCGAGGTGTTCAACATCCATTACGTGGTTTATTTTTACGAAATTATTTATTACAATGTGTTAAAAGTTTATTACCTGATACGGAAGAAGAAAATCAGTAAATAAAATTTTTTATTAGATAATATATTTTTGTTTGTTTTATAGAGAAGCTACTAAAACAGGAACAATACTTGATTCACTTGATTTTATTTTATTAAATTTTTCTGAAATGAATAAACTTTGGGTACGAATGCAATATCAAGGACATACACGGTAAGAAAAAAAATTTTTTTTTTTTTTTTCTATTGATTTTATTTCTTAAAGAGATTTACAACGACGTGAACAAGAACGTCGAGAATTACGAATTTTAGTTGGAACAAATTTAGTACGTTTAAGTGAACTTGAATGTGTTAATGTTGAACGATATAAAACTGTAAGAAAAAAACAAAAGAAGAAGAAAACTATGATCTACTTTATTTAATTAAGATTGTTCTTCCAAAAATTATGGAACAAGTTGTTAGTTGTCGAGATTCAATTGCACAAGAATATTTAATGGAATGTATTATTCAAGTAAGTTTAAATATTTTAACATACAGTTGGATATGAATAACAATTCATTTCTTTTCTCTATACTCGAAACAGTAAAGTGATGGACAAATGTTTAGAAACAACGATTTTTTTCATAACATTAAGCATGTAGCTCCAATCCAAATAGTGATTTTCATAGCCAATGGAGTTTTCTATCCAACACACTTTAAAGGAAGTTTTCACAGATGGGAAAAATCGAACATGGTATTTTTCAAGTTCTAGAAGACTTTCCCAGAGCTATTTTTGAACGATGCCATCTTAAAGAGCACAAAATGAGGAGTCGCCGAGTTTTCTACGAACTTCTCATAAAAAGTTACAAGCATCACACAAATAATGAAAAAGGCGTTTTTAGTCGATTTAAAAAAAAATTTCATTTTTCCATGATTTGTGTGATGCTTATAACTTTTTATGAGAAGTTCGTAGAAAACTCGGCGACTCCTCATTTGACTCAGAATTTTGTGCTCTTTAACATGGCACCATTTAAAGATTGCTCTGACAAAGTCTTCTAGAACCTGAAAAATATCGTATTCGGTTTTTTCCATCTGTGAAAACTTGCTATAAAGTGTATTGGATAGAAAACTCCATTGGCTATGAAAATCACTATTTGAATTGGAGCTACATGCTTAATGTTATGAAAAAAATCGTTGTTTCTAAACATTTGTCCATCACTTTACTGTTTAATGTCCTGTATGGGTACAACTTTTCAATCTTTTATTTTATATGAAAAATCATACTATTTAATTTCTTTGATAAAAAGCAAGTGATTCAGGATTTACTGATACCTGTAGTTTGAACTCATAGGAAAATCTCAGTTAGAATAGTAAAAGCTTAAAAGAGTTTGTCCCTATTGGTAATGTATGTTGAAGTGTATAGCACATATCGGATCTCTTGCCTGCAGACAGATCGAATCAACAAAAATGTGTTGTATAAATAAATTTTTTTCTTTTTAGGTTTTTCCAGATGAATATCATTTGAATACACTCAATGAATTTCTTAAAGCTTGTCGTGAATTAAGTGCTAGTGTTAATATTCGTAACATTCTTATATCACTTATTGATCGGTAATATAAATATATTCACATTTTTTCTTTTTTTTTGTCTTTATTATTGATTATGTTTTTTTTTTAAAGTTTAACAGCATATTCAACACGTGATGGTAGTCAACAAAATATTCCGGAAAATATACAATTATTTGATATATTTTCTGAACAAATAGCTGAAGTTGTTAAAGTAAATTAAATTTATTTCTTCATTCAAATATTAAACTAAATTCAATTTTAATATAGAGTCGTATTAATATGCCACCAGAAGATATTGTTGCTTTACAAAGTGCTTTACTTAATTTATCATTAAAATGTTATCGTGATCAATTTGAATATGGAAATAAAGTACTTGAAAATACAAGAAAAATATTTGATAATATTGCTTTAGATACACAGTAAGATGTTTCATGAATATAAATAAGATTGTACTAATTATTTTTTATTTTGTTAGAGTTCAAACAGGTACACCAGCAGCAAAAGAATTAGTTAAAATGCTTAAAATTCCAATTGATTGTTATGATATTCTTGATGTATTAAAATTAAATCATTATAAACTTGTTTTACAATTACTTAGTTATCGTGAACGACATACTGTTTGTATGTATATTATCAATAGTATACTTGATAAAGAAACAATTATTCCAACAGCTGAACAAGTTACACAATTATTTGAATTATTATTAACATTAATTATTGATCAAACAGATAGTCCATTAGAAACATCAAGACAAACAATAACAAATGAAGATTTTGTTGAAGAACAAAATCTTGTTGCACGTTTATATAATAATTTTCAAGCACCTAATGATCCTGATCAACAATATCATATTATAAAAATTTGTCAAGATACATTTAAAAATGGTGGTTTAGAACGTATGCGTTTTACATATCCACCAATTATTATGCAAGCATATGCATTAACATTTCGATATAAAAATATACGTGAACAGGTTAAAATTAAATTTCAAAAACAAAAAAAAGAGACATTTCTTATATATATATTTTAGGATGAAAAATGGGAAAAAAAATGTCAAAAACTTTTTCAATTATGTAATCAATTAATAAATACATTAACAAAATTAGAAACAAATGATCTTCCATTACGTTTATATTTACAAGGTGCATTAGCAGCTAGTGAAATTGGTTCAGAAAATGCTGAAACAATTGCTTATGAATTCTTTTCACAGGTATTGAATACACAACAAAAAAAAACAGAACCCTGTTGGATAAGATAACCTATTCAGAATTGAGAAAACCAAGTATTTTAACGGAAAAAAATATAAGTTATTCGATGTAATTTTTTATGTTGATTCCAAATATCATATTTATTTTGCAGCAGAATCAATAATTTTGGGCAATTTATGAGAAAGTTTGATTTTTGGACGCTTCTTCCATCATTAGTGAAAAATGATGGTAAACCATTGAAAAATTCCATTTTTCCTTATTAAACATAGAATGATTAGAGATATTAAGTATATGATCTTGTAGTCAGCAGAGATGGAGAATCTTCCAAAAAATTTCCCTAAAGTTGTTTTCACCACTCACAGACTAACTTTCTTCGACACAAAACATAAGTAAAAAGAAAACATGGCAACATTTTGTTACTGTTCGTACAACATAGAAATTCTTTTCTCAAGCGGTTCAAAACTAATTTGAATAGACGATGTTGTTCGATTTTTTTTTTTGAAGAAAATCCAATGTTTATCCTTCAGTTGAGAGAAGGCAGGGCTTGATGAATGGATCTACTAGATGAAGCGGTGGTGCATTATTTCTTTGTCTAAGGATTCGTGATCCAGAGCTCGATTGCCACGAACAGGGATGCCACCTCTTCCGCTTTTTCATATAAAAAACTTTAGTTTATTTTGTATCGGAAAACTTTTAAGACAGAAAATCCGTTACTACGGTATAGATTATGTTAGCTGTAGAGATTTGAATTACAATCAACGTCGAAGTCGTTTCGAAGTGAACTAAATTTCTTGCCAATAATCTTTTATTTAAAATGAGAATTTTCATAGTTTCTAGATTTTGTTCCTTAATGACTTTTCTACAAATTGATACAAGTTGAAGGCCCAGTCAACGTCACATCGAGACCTCCGAACACGTAAAGAAAGCCTGAATCAACTTTGACTTTGATTTTTTCGACTTCAATTTTCTCTTCGTGTCCATAGGCCTCGATATATCGTTGATTGAGCCTTCACAGTACATCAGTTTGTAGAAAACCTATCAAAAAATAAAACTTAAAGCGCACAAAAATTCTGGTATTAAAAATTAGTTATTATCAAGAAATTTAGTTGATTCCGAAACTAACTCCGGTACAGGTCTCTTGTTAGCTGTCATTAACAGTCTACTGTTGTCTATATGATTCATTCTGTGTTTCATTTCGAAAAACAGCGCTCTTACCGAAAATGTTTTTTTCGGAAACGATTCATATATCCAATGATTTCCTCAGTCGATTCACTCGTTGCAGATATACAGATCGGTTGAAATACTTCAATGTCACACGAATATGCCTACACATCTACTCTCTCAAAAATAGTTTCAAACCGGAATCCATTGAAAAAATGAGATGCTTAATAAAAGATTCATTTTTTTTTATGTATCATTTATTGTGCTTTGGAGCTTTGCGAATAACGAGGAATCATGAAGAGAAGCAGCCAGCTATTGAAACTCACAGAAATGTGAAAGTCCTACAGAAAACAACTTTTCGTTTTTCTGGCTTGAAGAGGTGGCATCCCTGGCCACGAATGTGTTGCTTCAGGATTGAGACAGTACTCTCGCAGACAGCTTTGCTTCGAATTTTGACAAGCATCAGAAAATAGAAATGTAGAAACTGTTCAATAACATTCGCAAGATCTTTGTTCATGAAGAAAGTTTTCATCATTTTTATCCAAATGTTATATCCTATAACAGTTAATTATGATAAGAACAATAATACTTATTCTTTCAGGCTTATACATTATATGAAGAACAAGCAGGTGATACACGAGCACAATCTGCTTCATTAACACTTTTAATAGGTACATTAGAAAAAGTAACATGTTTTGCTGAAGAAAATCATTCAACATTACGACAATCATTAACACAAGCAGCAACACGTTTAGTTAAACGACCAGATCAAGTTCGAACATTACTTTTATGTACACATCTATTTTGGAGTGCACAACGTCTTAATGAATCAACACAAAAATCAGAACAGGTTAAATTTTATAAAAATTAAAACAAATTTTTAGTACATAGGATGATCCAAAAGTTCCCGGAACTTCGGTATATCTATTTACGGAAGCGACATTCCATCCATCTTTCTACGCCATATATTCGAGGTAGTTATTCTGATATTCCATGGGAAATTTCAGTCCTTTAGCTCACTCTTTGGATATCCTGTTGAAGTAAATAATAAGTATTGAATTGACCTCTTTGGTTATAACCCTTCGTAAATTGTTGTAGCTGCTGATTATTAAGTCTATCTTGAATACATCTTCAAGACTCAGATGCTGGAAGCCTGGTCTAAGGTAAGTATGCTTGACGAGGCTTAACTTCAGTCCTCTCACTTTTAAGTAAATAATAGCATTATTTTACATGTTGCTCAAAAAACCCATGATGGAAACTGATCGGACTAGACCATGATGATACGTTTTTGTTTGATAACTTTTTTATCTGTCAATTTAAACATCAATTACTAATATAGATAGAAGTACCAGCTCTTATAAGAACCACTAGATGTCAAATAATGGTTAAAACATCATTAAATGGTTGGCAGATATTACTATTTTTGATATCCTTAACAATAAATGTCGCTTAGAGGACTAGTTTTTCTTGTTGACCTAAGTTTCGATAATGATTCTCATCCAATATTGCGATGGCACATCAATGTCTGATAACCGTTAATAGTATCACGTAAAATCTATTCACCATTTAGAAACTTCTCCAAATTTTTGAGGGCTCAAAAAACTATTGAAATTCAAGCAATAACCAAGGTAATCAATTCAATACCTATTGCTTACTACAAAAAGATATCTAAAGAGTGAGTTAAAAGGATGAAATTTTCCATGGAATATCACAATAACTACCTCGAATATATGGCATAGAAAGATGGATGGAATATCATTTCCATAAATAGATATACCGAAGTTCCGGGAACTTTTGGATCACCCTGTATATATCGTCAATATTTAGGTTCATGATAATGAAAAAGTATTAGCATGTTTAAAAAAGGCAACGAAATTAACAACACAAATAATGGATCAAAGTGTTCAAGTTCAATTATATAATGAATTACTTAATACTTATATTTATTTTTTTAATCAAAATCTTCCTGATGTAAGATTAAAATTAGAAAAAAAAACAATGATATTTTCATTATTGAGGATTTTTTATTATTATTATTTATTTAGATTGATATAACTTTATTAAATTCATTAATTGAAAAACTTCAAAATGAAATGTCGAAAATATCATCAAATGAAAATGATGAATTTATTCGTAATCAAATTCAAAAAACATTTGATTATCTTCGTCAACAATCGCAATTAGAAAAATTTCAAGGTCTTCAAATAAATAATTAGATAACATTAAATATGTAGTTTTATTGATTATTGTAATTAGCAATAGATTTTCTTTTCATTTGTGTTTCTATACTTCTAGTCATCATAATACAACAAAAACAAAATTATTCTATCATTCCTTTTTTCTTTTTTTTTCTATCGGTGATTTTGTATATTGCATTTTTTTTTTCTTTTTATCACAAAAAATCTACTTATGCATCTTTTTTCACAATGTAATCTTATATTCGATGTAATTTTTGTTTTTTGTTTGACCTATTATTGTTTATTATTTACAGATTAGAAATATCTTTTGTTTTTTTTTAATAATCATTATGACCGGTCGAAAAGCAACATCAACAACAACGACGACGACGACGAAAACGAGTACAACAAAAGGTCGAATTCTAAAAAAAGATAAAGCAAAAAATCTTATGCGAGATTTACGTATAAGAAAATTATGTTTAAATATTTGTGTTGGTGAATCTGGTGATCGTTTAACACGTGCATCAAAAGTACTTGAACAGTTAACTGGTCAAACACCTGTTTTTTCAAAAGCACGTTATACTGTACGTTCATTTGGTATTCGTCGTAATGAAAAAATTGGTGTTTTTTGTACTGTACGTGGTGAAAAAGCTAAAGAAATTTTAGAAAAAGGTCTTAAAGTTAAAGAATATGAATTACATAAAGGCAATTTTAGTGAAATGGGTAATTTTGGTTTTGGTATACAAGAACATATTGATTTAGGTAAATTTTTGTTTTTAGTAAATTATTAATAAGGATTTTTTTTTTGTCGTTAGTCTTTAATTGACTGACTATAATTGGTATTGATCGAACACTTGTGCTCTAGAGCGAAGTATTGAAAGGGTAAAATATTCTCATTCTGTAAAACAACGAGTCAATTTTTCGCATTGCAGACGACATGCTCTCGAGAATAGTTTTCTTTTGCTCAGAAGTGATTGTAAATCACATTTAAGAAATTTCTTCGATGTTTGATATCAGACGATTTGCAGATTCAAAATATCTATTGAACATTCCTACCAAATGGTTTAATTATGTCAAAAATCTAAATTTTACATAATTAGATAGAGCATGTCTCAAAGTATAATTTATCACTATTTGAATCGATGAAAGGGCGACTTTCGTTTTTTTTTTCATTGAATGTAAATTGTCCTCTTCCTCTCGCCAATACGGTAAACCCTAAAGTGGTGGAAAAAAGTTTAGAAACAACGATTTTTTTGGTTTTTTTCACAATATTCACCGATGAACAATGATGGCAAGGCTCCTAAAAACCGAATACGGTACTTTTCAGGTTCTAGAAGACTTTACCAGAGCTATTTTTAAACGATGCCATGTTAAAGAGCACAAAATTCTAAGTAAAATGAGGAGTCGCCGAGTTTTCTACGAACTTCTCATAAAAAGTTACAAGTATCACAAAAATCATGAAAAAGGTGTTATTAGTCGATTTTTAAAAAAATTTCATTTTTTCATGATTTTTGTGATGCTTGTATCTTTTTATGAGAATGTCGTAGAAAACTCAGCGACCCTCATTTTACTCAGAATTTTGTGTTCTTTAGGATGGTACCATTTAAAAATTGCTCTGACAAAGTCTTCTCGAACTTGAAAAATACCGTGTTCGATTTATTAGGAATCTTGTCATCATTGTTCATCTGTGAAATCTTGCTATAAAGTGTATTCGATAGAGAACTCCATTGGCTATTAAAATTACTATTTGGATTGGAGCTAGGTGCTTAACATTATGAAAAAAATCGTTGCTTCTAAACATTTTTTCATCACTCTACTTACTAAAACCATCGACTTTCGCCATTCTTGATGACTACAGTGCATATCATCTAAAATATTTCTCTTATACATATATATATATGTTAAATCTTGTATAGGTATTAAATATGATCCATCTATTGGTATCTATGGTATGGACTTTTATGTTGTTCTCGGTCGAGCCGGTTACGATATTGGTAAACGTAAACATAAGAAAGCACGTATAGGTGCATCACATAGAATAACAAAAGATGAAGCTATTAAATGGTTTCAACAAACATATGAAGGTGTTATTATGCCAGGTAAAATTTTAATTTTGTTATATTTATGAAATTTTTTCTTTTTGTTTTTGCCTAAAATTTTAGGTGGTAAACCTAAGAAAGCCGGTGGTCATCAACGACGTGGCAAGAAGAAATAAAAATAAAATATTTTCGATCATTGCTCGTTTTGTTTTCATATGTTTTTTATCGAGCATTTGTTGTTCAACTATTTAAAACTATATAAGAAGATTTTAACAAAAAGAATAAAACGAAAAACGAAAAAAAAAAAACCTAGATTTTGTTTTGTTTTCTAGATATGTTTTTCTATTTGATTTAATCAACAAAATGAACGGTTTTCGTTATCAAAAATGGGATCCATGGTTAATCATTAGTCAGATTATTGCTGTGCAAACATTATATTATTTAGGACTTGGATTTTGGGTATTATTTATAACAATTGCACTTGATCGAGCACCTTCACTTGATTATATATTCTCTTATGAAGTACTAAAAAAAAACATATTTTTAATAGATATTCTATAATTATTGTTTAATTATTATAGATTTTTAATATCTCTAATTGGAGTAGTCGATTATTTACTGGTGTATTTCTTCTAAATGCTTTAACAAGGTAAATAAATTTTTTTTTGTTTTCTTTAATAACTTTTAATAAGAACAAGATAGAGAACTGAAATTTTAACTATTACAAAAATTATGCTAATAACTTTGCTTTTTTTCTTTATATTTAGTGCCTTAGCAATTCTTTATATAGTTGGTCGATATAAACAATGTTTAGATTTTTCGTTAACAATTCATGTATATCATTTTATAGCTTGTTGGATTTATAATTCTCAATATCCACGTATATTTTCTTGGTATATTACACAATTTTTCTCCATTGTTATTATGACAATACTATCTGAACATCTATCAAAAAAATATGAACTTCGAACTATACCTCTGGCATCACGTGTTGATCTTTAAATATATATATATATATATATATATACATTTTTGTACATCTATTTCTTTTGTTTGTTTTACGTGAAAAATTTCTAAATTAAATTTATTTTCATTTATTTGTTTGTTTGTTTGTTTGTTTAAGATGACATCAAAACGTATTTGTGTATATTGTGCATCGAGTGATATATGTGATAAGAAATTTTTGGATGCTGGTCAACAATTAGGTGAAGCACTTGCTCGAATGAATATAACTGTTGTTTATGGTGGAGCACAACAAGGTGTTATGGGTGCTGTAGCTGATGGAGCACTTAATGCTCAAGGAAAAGTTATTGGATGGATACCAAAATTTATGAAAAATGAATTATTACATCCTGGTTTAACAGAAGTACATGAAGTTGAAACAATACATATACGTAAACATGGTATGATGATGAATTCTGATGGTATTATTGCATTACCTGGTGGTACAGGAACAGTTGAAGAATTAATGGAAGCTATAACTTGGAAACGTCTTGATTTAATTCATATACCAATATTTATTATTAATATCGATGGATTTTATAATCCATTATTAGAATTATTTGAAAATATGTTTAATGAACGTTTTATGAATCGAGAATTAGATAATCATTGGATTGTAGTCAAATCTATTGATGAAATTATTGATAAATTAAAATTATTATTTATATAATCTCAATTATATTTCGATATATTTTGTCAAGATAATAAATAAATGAGTAATTAAATTGATAAAATAAAAATGAATACAACATTTTATGTATTTTTTTTTTTTTTGTATATTAAAATATTTCCAACAATAATAATATTTGTCCTATCTATTATCATATATTTTAGATATGACTGATTTACAAATTAATACAAGATTACCATTACGTCGTAATCGGCCTGGCACTAAAGCAAAAGATTGGTGTCATTGGCCAGAAGAAACATCAGAAAATATGGATTCACTCTATCATATTCAACAAGTAATATTTAAAAAATGAAATTCTATAATTGATTACTTGGTTTGTTTGTATAGTATATTCAACAATCAATTCGACGTAATCCATCTGATGTTGATTTTATTCTTCAAGCACCTGATCAACAAGATGAAGGTGTTTGGAAATATGAACATTTAAGACAATTTTGTCTTGAATTGAATGATTTAACTGTTCTTTTACAAGTATTTATTTAATAAAATAGAATTTAAATTTAATAAATAATCTTTTTTTTTTGTTTTGTTTAGAAAGAATGTTTACCTGAAACTTGTTCACAAATGACAGCAACTGAACAATGGATATTTTTATGTGCTGCACATAAAAATCCAAAAGAAGTAAACTATTTTATTCACATGACTTTTTTTTTTTTTCTACTAGTAAATTTCTTTTATAGTGTCCCGCTATTGATTATACAAGGCATACACTCGATGGTGCCGCTTCATTATTAAATAGCAATAAATATTTTCCAAGCCGGTAAGTTTATATTCTTCTCTCAGTTGACAATATTTTTTTTGTAATACGAAAAATATTATTCTAAATTTGAGACAAAAATTTAAATAATGTAAAACTCTTAATTATCTTATAGAAGAAATGCTCTTGTTTTTTTTTTGTTTTGTTTCATCAATGTTTATAATTAACAACATGCTAGTACAATGTAAGGTCAATCATCAATTACTCTTATAAAAGATAAAAAAAACAAAAAACAAAGATCTTTGATAACAATGTATTAAAATTATTCAACCAGGTTTATTTTCCATTAGTAAAAGCGTTAGAAAAAAAATCTAATAAGAATATAAAGAAATAAATATTAATATTATTACCAAATTCGTAAAGATAGGAACTTCAGAAAATCAAACTTCTGGAGGGCATGTTAAGCCCCCCCCCCCCCCTAGAAAATCGAATTTTTATCACAGGAAGATGCGGCGAAGCTTCCTCTTTCAGAATATATATAGCTTTTTGGAAAATGACCAGATTTTCAAAGACTTATCATATAAAACTTTGACTCTACTACCATATTTTCGGAGAAATTTTCAGGTGTTTCAGTTTTGAAAAAACTGCGTTGTCACTTGCATTAGCATTGAGTAGAACACTTTTATATTACCCAGCATGTCAGATGGCGTTAGTTACCTTCATCTCTTACGTAGTCTACAACGATTCACTGGAATGAATTAATAATATACCATTGTAATATGATTTTTTCTGGATTTGAATGAAAAAATCCAGTTCTAAAATTTCTTTAGCGTTTTTCTCAAAATACGATTTCCAGACAGAAAAATTGAAATAACTCCGTCCTGTCTCAAGCTGTAGTCAATAATTTTTTTTTGTTTTAAAGGTCTTAATGAGAGTAAATTTTTGTCCGAACGGATTTTTTATAGTTGGTTCCTGGACTGAGAAAAGTGGGATTTACTGTCGTTGGACCACTATTTTTTATGCTAATTTTAAGACCATCCCACTAAAATGCTCATAAAAAATGAATGAGATTGAATTTCAAAATTCTGTTCGGACAAAAGTTGCATACTCACATTGGCTTTAATTTGACACCAACTCGAGCTCTCTACTCCATCTTACGACGAAGTTATATCGATTCTCCTGAAGGCCAAAAATGACCTGTGAATCAGCTGGAAATCCGGTCTAGTGCGACCAATCGATCTGAAATTTTTACCAGAAGCGTATCTCTCCAAGATCACTCATTCCTGAAAATTTCAGCCCAAAAGGACCATCTTAAGTGGAAAATCTTTTCTGAGGGGGGCCCCTTAATATAGTCTAAATAAAATTACTTAGGGATATACAAAAGTAGGGTCGTCAGGGTCTTATTACCTTATAGAAAGGTTGAAAAAATTTTCTTTTTTTATGAAAAGATAGAGCGTCTTTCCCTCTATTTTTCTATGCTATTTGGTCACTATTCAACTGATATCATAATAATAAAATTTCGATAAAAACTGTTTTTTGTTGGAAACTAGCTGGTAACATTAGATCATAATGGATGGGACATTTTTGTATTTCATTTTATTATCACTTAATATGTTGTACTAAAAAAAAACAAAATATACCACAAGATGCAGCTTGAAAAGCTCTACAATTTATAAAGGATCACTTATTTAATAGTTGCACTTTTTATTTTGGAAATGGACAAAACTCTGACCGACCTATTTTCGACGTTACGAAAATGGGATTGTTTTTTGGTAAAAGACGAATTGATTTTTTTTGTATCGTATCTTTTTATAATTGTTCTTTGTAAATTGTAGAGCTTTTCATGCTGCGTCTTGTAGTGTATTTTGTTTTTTCTAATGAAATAGATCAGGTAATGCTACCACTAAGTCAACTATCAACGAATGAATTAATTAAATTATGAAAACGATTGATCGTATGTTGTACTTAAATCAAATGTGAATATGAAGAGATATATTGTCAAATGAATTTCGTCAGTTTGTAGTCAAGTTTAGTGTACGCTGAACTATAGTATAAAAGCTTTTTTTTTCCATCCGGATGTCTTTAGAAAACGATTATGATTTTCAGAGATTCAACACTGAGTTTTAAGTTTTAAAATATATATTCAATTGAAAAAAATTCTTTTCCTTTGAACTATGCAAGTCTGAAATATCTAACTGGTACTATTCAAGAGTTATAAAGATTTTTCAAAAATCTCTGATTTTGGCTAGGTGACTCTGAACTAAGTAAAAACAAAATTGACCTGGAGGGTAGTAATAGATTACGTTCAATCGAGTAGTAATCGTTGTTGTCAATTAGTTGTTGGTAGTTTTTGCATAATTCAAGGTCGAGACCAAAACGGCTAGCCTTACTCATGTCTACTCATTTTCTACTTAGGGCATACCAAAAGTACTGGCAGTGACACTTTAATACCCTATAGTAGGCTTTAAGAAACTTTCTTTCTATATAGTCTGATAGAGAAAAAAATGCTCTATCTTTCTATACTATTTGATCGTACTTCAACTAATCTCATAGTATTAAATTATCTATAAAACCAATTTCGGCTGGTTATATGCTGGTTGTAAGTTTTGCATTGCAGTTTTCGATTTCTTACTAGTTGTATTAATAACCAAAATATACTATAAGATGCAGCGTGAAAAGCTCTACAATTTGCATACGACCACTTATTTTATAGCTGCAATTTTTGTTTTCGAAATCGACAAAATTTGGAGCAATCAAATTGTGAAGATGCGAAAAAGACAATGTTTTCGATACACAACGAATTCATTTTTGTTATTTCATTGTTTATCACCTGATATGCTTTACCA
>CAJNOL010002470.1:0-28807 GCA_905250125.1 Rotaria sordida | reverse complement strand
AATCGTACTAGGGCTCATTCGAGCTACTCGTAGTCGCCATACTGCGAATCGTATTATTACTCATCCGAGTTACTCGTAGTCGCAATACTGCGATTCATAGTGCTAGTTAGAAACTAGACTCATGAATACTTACAAATCAAATCCACAACTGATCGACCAAACACAATAAACAAACGTGCTATAAACCTGTAAAAACAATCAAATTATCTGTCCCATGAAAAAATAATGACTTGCTTGTTAAGAGAATAGTATGATTTGTTCCTTTGGGTACGTAAGATGTCAATGAAATGTTATAATTAAATGAATGTTCGAAATACAATCTTATTTATGTGAGTGTGGTTCTTTTTTTTTTCGTTATCAACTCTGCCAATTTATGAATGAGTATATCTCTTTCTTTCACAATTGAAGGGAACATGCACTATTTTTTTTTTGAGAGCCGATTAACCAGTCAAGAATTAAATAATATAATCATCCTTGAAACAGGTTCGTGCATCATTTAGTGAGTGATTGTTCGCGTATATTGTAGGGTCGTGATGAAAATTTGTTTATATTAAAATCTGTTTTAAGGCTATTGGTGTGGCTGGATACTTATCGCATAACTACAATGAAAAAGTGGTTATCATGTACTTCAGACAATATTCAGGACTTTGCTGTCAGTAATACGCCACCTTTTTACATTTCCATCAGTCAATAATTATCGAGACTATATACGTTAGTCTCTTGAACAGATAAAATGATAGTGAAAAGTGAGGAGATACGACTGTTCATGAAACTACTTGTAATCTTTTTGAAAGAGATTATGATACTTTGCGGAACGACATGATTTTGAAAATTTTTTTAAACACATATTTTCATATAATAAGAGATGTTTTTTCAAGTTTAATGAATGATATTCAAAATCGTATATTAATTGATATAAAAATATTTAAAACCCTTCTGGTTAAACAAGCGATTCTTGTAGTTGTCACATGCAAAACAAGTCTCATTGATCATTATCTGGTGAACAAAATTATATTTATCGATAATCTTTTTTTTCCTTGAAAACAGTCAAAATCAACTGAAAGTAATGAAAATATGATGCAGTAAAATCAATGCGGTCAGTACGAAGAGATTATGTTTGGCTTATTCATCTTCAGCAATATCAATTCATTTAATGTGAAACAATAATTTTGAATTGTTCGAATGTGATCATAGAGAATTACAATAAATTAAATTTTTGAATTTCTTTGTTCTTTCAAGCTTTTTTTTTCTTTTTTACATACAATACAATTTACCCATACAAATTGATGCAATAATGCTATTACTAAATATTCAAATATTGTGTATTTTATACAATGACATTTCTGAGCATTCACTCTTATTACTCAGTAGTAGATTGTCTCTCAAACTCTATTTCAACATGATTATTGTTTTTAGCAAAAAAGAATACGTACCGAAGACTAATAGAGCTGGAATTAATTACTCAAGTTTAGCAATGAGCAATCAGTTTGATGTTTATGACAAATGATTGATTGTGTTGAAAAAACAATTCTTCTATGTGACTAGACAAAAAATTATGAACACTTTTTCTTTTACTATATAGAATTATTATATAGTTTTTATATGGTTTTTACGTAGAACTCATTTTCCATCGACCAGCTTCTCTTTATCTAATTTACTTATGATTTACATGTTTATATAATTTGATAAGAAACGAAACAACGTCCTGTATTTTTTTTTCTCTACATAATAAAAAAAAGTATTAATAGCAGTCTGATTTTTATTCTATACAATACTAGAAGAACAATACATTACAAGAATCATTTCTTTAACGCACATTTAAATCATATATTCGATACAAAGTGTATCTCAATCATGGCTTTTCTTTTTCCACCTCGTTTTCAAGCTGAAATAAGCGACTATAGTGGCTCATATAATAATGAAAATAGAAATGAAAGTTTGGCAAAACATGCCTTTCAAATTTTGGATTGGCTGTTCTTCAGTCCAGCAATTATGCTAAATCGTTGGGTTATTAATATTGTTCTTGCCATTTTTATTACGTTGTTATTCCTGTTCATCGTTCAATATTATATGTTTCGGCATTATCATGTGCCCAATGAACTGAGCAAACGTTTTTTCGAAGAAGATCTTAACGTCGTCTCAATTTCTACGACTGACAACGAGAAAGCTGCACCATCGAAATTTTAACACCTAATCAATTCTCAAAATGGTTGAATGAACAAAAAATAGCTTAGTCATATAATTAGTTCTTATTTTTTGTAACTCAGCAAGCATGAATTAGCTGTATCTTGAATCGTTTTCGCTTATCCGTTATATTTAATCTCGCTTTGAGTTTTTTTATGATAATCATATAAATTCATTCTAATATTCAATATATTCATAGTATGTTTTTTTCGAAATATGTGAAGCTTATTCAATAAATTCGAACTTAGAAACTTCACCCATTCGCATATTTAATTGTACAAGTCCATTGTTCACATACTCAATAGAAATAATCTGTATAATATAAAATTCTCATACTTAAATAGAAATCCAAGTAAACTGCACTTCTTTTCTAATGCATATATTGGATTTTATTAGGTTTCATTATTTGTGAATTAATACGTTCACATTGGAACATCAACAAGAAATACCTCACGTTCCAGAGTATGTGGGGCTAAATTTAAGTATCATTCAACACAGATATAATCCTAAGACATATCCATAATCGCTGATATTTTCTATCTTCTGAACATCATCTTACATTTATGCAAGTATTTGAGCAGTCAAAACAAGATTGTCAGTACCTAGAAACTCAATATAACAATTTTTATCTCTTAGCAAGAGCGATTTATCGCTCTATGAATCGATTTGAAAGAAATCAAAATTTTTTTTTAAACAGAAATGAAGTCAACTTAATCATGTATGAATATTTTTTTTCCTAGATCAAAATTTTTATCTCTTAGCAAGAACGATTTATCGCTCTCTAAATCGATTTGAAAGAAATCAAAATTTTTTTTTTAACAGAAATGAAATCAACTTAATCATGTATGAATTTTTTTTCCTAAATCAAAAAAATTTTTATCTCTTAGCAAGAGTGATTTATCGCTCTCTAAATCGCTTTGAAAGAAATGAATTTTTTTAAACAGAAATGAAATCAATTTAATCATGTATGAATATTATTATTTTTTTCTAAATAAGTCATTTCAAACTATGAATTAGTAATATTGTTTGTATTCGATTATATAAACATTCTATGATTCGAACACTATTGTTATCATAACAGAGATAACACAATTGAATACAATGGATTTTTTTAAAATAATTTTTATTTATTGAATAAAATAGTTTTACTGACTCGGGGTCGTTAAAAAAATTCATTTGTTAAATATAGAATATAGCTCAATTTTTCGTGATGTAAAATCAACTGAATACGTTAAAAAATGACTGCTATTTCAAAAACAATTCAAACGATTTAAAGCAGCTAAAATAACGTAGAGAAAAATAATGCGATCAAACCTTTCTAAGCAAGAAAAATTCCTCTTCTTCTGTTGTATAACACTTAGAAATATCCATCTTCACACTTTTGTTTCTCTCAAATGTATACACTTTTTTTTTCATTTTATTATCATTTTTGATCATCATATATACAATATTTGTTAGCGCATTGCAATAAAACACTTTATTCTTTTATATAAAATTCTCTTCGTACGGTACTATGTGTCATTTTTCATACAATAACTTATCTTATCTCACACTCACATTCATCTGTCTGTTAATATTAGAACTTGAATTAGAATATGTACATTCAACTAACTTATTGTGTCCTTGAGTCAACACGTAAAACTTGGTTATCAGTAAAGTACATGCAGACATATCGTATAACTAAAATACTCGAACATGTAACAATCTTGACTTTTTAGTTTCATCACGTAGTTTCAACTCAATTTTAGATTAAACGGTAACTATTCGTTTCCAAATCAATCATTGCACTTATTGAAAAATCAATCGTAAATTCACATTAGATCGGCGAGAATAAACCTAATCTCTCAATTGTTACCAACTGGTATCACAATAATTAAAATTAAAGAAAGAATTGGTATAAATTTCATGAGTATCATAATAGAGAGCAGAATCCATTACTGTCCGTACTAGAACAAAAAAATCAAACATTTATTTCTTGAAAATACTACTGATCAGCATTTTTCTTCTTTGATTAATTTAAAAATGATTATTCACTAATACTTTAATGTTGCGTTGCTACATAAGAAAACTTTCGATGAATTTCTACTTGAAAAACACTTTCTATCTTTTTTTACTTGATTTAAGAGTAACAGTTTGAAAGTTTTATCATTACCTGATATTCCCGACTTCACGTTGAGTAGAATTGATATTAGTTTATACTTACGACTCAAGCCACTTTTGAAAGTATATTAATTGTATTTCCTTTTTCATAGCTTCCGATCTTCATTTATCATGGGCTCGTTCTAGTCAACATTTGTCAAACAATCTGCCAATATATCAGGAAATAATAATAATGTATGGTTTATCAATGATGTGAATTCCAACATCTCATCAATACTTGACCGCAAAATCGATAATAATCATTTTGGCAGTCATGTTTCTTTATCTACGTTGTTGCCACCAACAGATTCTATCTGAGACATATTTTAACGACTATCTACTGAGCAACTCTATTGCATCTTTAAATTTCAATGACAAATCTTTGTCGGGGAACATTCCTTGTTCTGCTGGTGGATATCTAGTTTAAAATTTGTGCATTTCCTGAATCATCTGATGTTTCACAAAAAAAAACATTCATCATATAATTCGAGTGTCTGTGCATGCATGTGAATAATAGATTAATAGTCATTTCATTACAAATACATTTCATTTTTTTTTTAATAAAATAGCACAATGATGTTTCATCATCATGAGTGAACTTATCTATTTTTTTATCTGCTACGAAAATTCTACGCTTGCACAAGAAAAAACGATCACGTCATCATTAGTTATTGTCAAGGCTGTTTTTTCATACTTGAAAAAAAAAGATTTGTTCTCTCTCTCTCTCTCTCTCTCTCTCTCTCTCTCTGCTTGTGCAGTATAAAAGAGAATGAATATCAGTTTTTCTTTCATACTCATAAAAAACTATTATAGTGAAATATTCATATTACTACTTTCAATTTTTTTGTGAAGCATGGCGATCGTAGTTGGTAATTCAAAAACAGAATATGCAATGAATATCCATGGTGAGGGTAAAGATGTTAAAATGAATATTGGTGATACAGCTATAAAAGCGTCAACTGATACTGCTGCTCAGGAAGTAATCAATAAGGTTGGCAAAACTGCTGGTAAAATCATCGAAAGTGGTGGCGATGTCATTACTGCCCCAGCACTTTGGTTGAAAGATATGCAAAAAAATTGGCTTACGTACATGATCCTTGCAGCAATTATTCTCGTATGCATTGTATTCTTGTATTGTACGGTTAGCTATTATATTAGTCGGAAGAAAAATCACTGGGCATCAACCAATCTTGTCGAGCTTGCTAAAGTTATCAGCAACAAAGGTGCTGCTTTACAACTACCACTAGCATTATCAGCGCCAAATGTATAGTCAGAGGCAAAAGTTTAAGCGATCTGCATTTGTCCTTTCTCTTGTTCTGAGTCTATCGAAGTCCAAGTAAGTCGAACCCATTTCGTTCACCTATCATCTTGTGCAGTTTTCGACGCTCTTTCCAATGGTGGGTGAATTACGGAGATTTGAGTTAATGGGACAGAGTTATTCCCGTTTTCGGTGTTTTTCGGGTCTCTAAGTATAATGCAAATAACTCCGCCGTCTTAAGTCGAAAGTCCGATGTTTTTTCACCAGTTGATAGCCCTTGAAATTCTGCATTGACCTATGTGACTTTCGTCCCACTATACCAAAACCTATAGGTCGAGAAATTCGTACCACCAAAGCGGGTCATAACTCAGTTTTCACACAAAAACAAGTTATACTCCGCTAAAAACTCTATCGAAATCCAAACACCTATCCAATGATGATCTATGCGCTTTGAAACACCGGCTACAAGATGTGCTAAGTGCGAGGGTTGTACTTTACTTCCTGCTTTTTTACGGAGCATAACTTGTTTTTATGTGAAAACTGAGTTATGACCCGCTTTGGTGGTACGAATTTCTTGACCTATAGGTTTTGGCATCGTGGGACGAAAGTCACATAGGTCAATGCAGAATTTCAAGGGCTATCAACTGGTGAAAAAACATCGGACTTTCGACTTAAGACGGCGGAGTTATTTGCATTATACTTAGAGACCCGAAAAACACCGAAAACGGGAATAACTCTGTCCCATTAACTCAAATCTCCGTAATTCACCCACCATTGGAAAGAGCGTCGAAAACTGCACAAGATGATAGGTGAACGAAATGGGTTCGACTTACTTGGACTTCGATAGACTCAGAACAAGAGAAAGGACAAATGCAGATCGCTTAAACTTTTGCCTCTGACTATAACATCGGTTGCAGCAAACTCAATGAATGGGTTGGCAGTTTAAAATGGAAAATCGAAATGTTAATAAACACTGCTTCACATTTTTGTAGAATCGTAAGTCTAGTATTTTAATCTACACCTCGAGATAGTTTTTGCGCATTTCATTGTTTTAATAATCATTGAATTTAGCTCTATTTTTTATTCATATCGTTATTCAATTGCATTTTAATATTAATTTTTTCAATCTTTTTAATAAATGCATGCTAATTAAAAGTGAATTTTATATTTTCACATCTGCATTGGAAAATATTGCGGTTATTGCCCACTTCCGCTTCTAACTCGTATTTGTCCTCAATTCTCGGTTTCTTTTTTACTAAATGTGTCATCACCAAACTTGCTCGATACGATAACGATACATATGAATTTCGTAGAATACGAGTTATTAGAACACTACAAAATAATTTCTAGGAAAGGAAGATATTGTCGTAGTTTTTATGGGACTGAAAACTACTAAACCAATATTCAAAAGGCATTTAATCTTTCTCAGTTTATATAAAAATAGTATCAAAACGCCTTTTTATTATCGTATAGAACAAATACCTACTTTCAAGACTATTTTCATTGTCCTGAAATCGATGTTCATTATGATAATGTTTTTATTTCGAATTTATCTTGAAAAATCGACGGTTATAGATGAAACAACTAAGTGTTCCGCTAGAGTAGATCGAACTATTTTTTTCTTTCATAATAACGTTAGATCCTTCGAATACGAAGACTTTTTTTGGTCAGAGAATTAACTTTGTTTTTCAAGTGTAACAAATTGCAATGACATCAACATCAATATCAATATTTCTATCGAAAGTTTCTTGTATAGATAGACTTTCGCTGAAGGATATCTTTCATAATCATCATTCAATTGTGACATTAGACTGAAATTATCTTATTTGACTCGTTTCATGAAAAGTGAAAACATATAAAAAATGCAAAACTTAATTTGTTCTATCAACTGATGGTAAATTATATGTAAATCAATCGGAAAAAAATTTTCGAATATATGGGAAACGTCAGATCGTCTTAGTAAAAAGAAGAAAATTTTACATATGGACTTGGTTTTATTGTACAATTACACTTGATTCAAAAAAAAGATGAACAAGACTATATTCGTTAAATAAAGCACACCATTTTCTGCAGAATTTAAAAATCTATCGTTTAATATAAAAAAAGCTGAATACAGTGTTTTTTTAGAACAATCCTAGAAAAAAAAACTCATTTCAAAAGATCGTGCAAAAAATCTTGTCTAGTATTGTATATTCGAAAGCAGCGAAAAATTCTGATCCTAACCAGCTGTCTTAAAATAGCCGGAAAATGAGTGAATACTTTGTGCAACACGTTATGATTCAAATTTGACAGAAAATAGTAAAATTGCAAAATGTCAAAAGTTTTAAACTTTGAAACGAAAAGCTTTTCATATGAACGAAAAATTATGATAGAACATCGAATGCACAATACAACAGTATAGGGAAGAACGAAATCTGTAGAACGTACTTTACTGTTGAAGATTTAAGAAATGAATATTTTCAACATGTTTTATTACTTATTCGAAGAAAACTACCGGTGTAACATTCTATATAATATGCCTGAATTCGCGTAAGAAAATTACGTCATCTATCGATAGCCTTTACTCGTACATTCAAATTTACCAGATTCGTTTATCGACTTATTATTATTGAATTGTTTGTTCGTTAGCTTCTTTTCTTTTCGAATATAAATTATTTTGTTGTTTTATTTAACTTATTATATATGTATATATAGATGGATATTAATGAAGACATACAAGAATTAGAAGAAGAAGAAGAAGAAAATATATCTCCAATAATTCAAATATTTGAATGTCTTACATTTGAACGAGGTCATCAAATACATGATCAAGTAACATCCATGATTGATTTATTTTCATTATCAAATGTAAATTTTGTTTTTGATTCTTTGCAAAAAATATCTCTTGAACTAATTTAATTCTTCGTTTTTTTTCGTTTTATGTTTTAAGGTAACATTAGATATGTTAGATACATTAATTCAATGTGTTAAAATTGTTTTTATTCATCAACATACAAATAAAAATATGCAAATATTAGATTTTTTAATTACATTAACATATGTTACACATATTAATTACAAAAATAATAAAAATTTATCACTTATTTTTGATGCTCTTATTGATATATATTTACTCAGGTAAATAAAACCAATAAGATCAATTAAAATTTTAGTTCTTTTTTTTTGGAATTTTAGACAATGGTAGCCGTTGATAGTCAAATTCGTTATACAACATTTTATATTTTAAATAAACTTCAATCATTTATTGATCTATCTCGATCACCTAATATACCTGATCAATTTGAACAATATTTATTAGAATTACTTAATAATGAAACAACATTTCTTGTTCTTGACGAAATTACACTATTAGCTGCTAAATTTCAATATAAAAATCATCAATTTATTGATGGTTTGTAATTTTTTATTAAAAGAAAAACATGAATCTTTTCTTATTTTATAGCTTTTCTTTGTAGAATCAATTCACCAAAATGGTTTTCATATTTAGATCGACGACGTCAAATTGTATCATTACTTGAATATTCATCTTCTTCTTTGAATTTTCTTCTTTCAACAATTAAAATTGATAATGATTTGTCACAGTTAGCTTTCGAAAGTTTATTAGCTGATGAACGAGGTTTTACATTTGATAAATTAGATTTTCATGGTCGATTAATAATATTTCAAATTGCTAGTAAATCTCGTGATTTATCACATCTTATTTTTACTCAATGGATTAGTCCCAGTAGATATGAACTTGTTGATATTCTTCGATTATGTAAAATATCAAATTTAAATGAAAATAAGAAAAATAATAATAGTTTACATATTGAAACATGTTTACGATATTTTCTTGATGATAATAATATTCGTCGAATTATTATTAATAATACAAAAAATAGTCCTTGGTACAAACAAGTAAGTTTAAATATATAATGAAAAAATCATCATAAATCAATTTTATTTTAATTTAATTCACTATTAACTCGCACGAGAAGTCTTCTGATTGATTAAACAAATGCTGAGTCGAAACTATAATGCTTCGTGTAGATCGTAATGACTTGCCAATATACTGGAAAGAGTTCGGACTCTTATCTTATTGCTGTCAAGATACTGCATTGTTATGATATTTTTCCAATGAATGCTTTGATATCCCCTCAGGAACACAAGAAAAACTTATTTTCGAATTTCGACTTGAAACTTTGCATAGAGACAGATCTTAACGAGAATAAATTTTTTTTTGTAAAGGTTTCAGATCTTATCTTTGTTCATATAAGTGTCGAAATAAGACATGATGTATCTAGTAAACGCCGATTTTAAATGTCTACGGTTTATTATGACTTTTCTCATAATTCTATCGGTTTATATCTGTAACCAGTAGTAATAGTGATGAATAATATCTGATTGAGATTGACTAGAAAAGTTGAAAAAATAATATCAGATGATTATATTTTGAAATTGAATAAAAAAAAAAGAAGAACAACTACAAAATATTGGAAATGTTTCATAAACAATATGATTTTTTTATTTGCTATTTCGATTTTGCCAAAATTTTTGATGATTTTCATCAGAAAAAGTGAGAAATCTTTTTCGCTTTGTCTCTGTTCATACATTTCTGATCGCGCATCCTAAAATTCTCGAAAAATCTGCGTTGCTCGATTTTTTTTGGATTCAGCTTTTTTATTATGTAAAAAAAATACTATTATAAATTGATGATCATTTTTTGAGAGTTTTTCGAAATATTGAATTCGTCATTTTTTTTCTCCACAATAAAAAAAAATAATTTTATTAGGCACTACAGTCTGGCCTACTCTTTCAAATTAAAAAGAAATTAAATTTATAGAATGAGAGATTTTAAATTGTCAAATGAGCTATTTTTGACCCTTGTTTATTGAATGTCTCCCGAAGATCTTATGATATAGGACTAAATATTTTAGTGTAGTCTCTCCATTATAGTTCTAAGAAATCCTGAAAATTTCATGCGATTTGAATTCACCTGGACCAATATCAATTATCGACGAGTTTTAATTTTCAGCAAAAAAAAATGTGAATCGCTTGCTCTTGCATTAGAAATCGGTTTCTGATAGGACAGTATTATTCAATCTTCTCTGCAAATAAAAAAAGAAATTAGATAAACTGTTCCTATATGGTTTTGTATAAAACTTAATAAGAAGTCTTTCAAAAATAAATACGTGTTTCTACAACAACAAAACGTAAGCGAGATAAATATGAATGAAGTCATTCTTGAGAGTGTACCTGTTATGTATATGAATTAAATTTTGGAAAAAGATTTTCTTGAATATTTTTGTATTAAAGAGAAAAATTTTATTTTTTTTTTAGAGGTGGTCTTTTACTTTCAAATGTATCAAATTATGTTGAACATTTATTTATATAGCGTATTTTATGTCAATTAATGAATGAAGAAGATGATGATACAAATATTCATCTTGATTTTCATGAATTTATTTCATATTTTTATCGTTCAATTAAATTATCTGTTAATAAAAATTTATCTTCAATAGAAGAATTTATTATTTGTCAATATGCATCAATACTTTCAACATTTGATATGCTTGATATATATCGTCGTAAATGTATTGAAGCTATAGGTCGTTGTATACTTGTACATTTTGGACAATATGAAATAATAATTGAACGAGCATTTCAACTTATTCATCGTATCCATCCATCAATAGATACAATTAATGAACGATATCAATTAATAACATATACATTAAATGATATTTATTATTCAACGTTGTCAAAATGAATAATTTGAAGAATTAACATTTATACAATGTATGATTATAGCTAAAGTATTTATTGAACAAGAAAAAGAACTTGAATTAAATAATACAAATTTAAAACAATTACTTGATTCATTAGTAGATGAAATTGAAAAATATAAAAATTAAATTAAATTAAATTAATTTTTGTTTTTTCTATTTAGATTAAATCAGGTTTGTCACATAAAAATATTGATATTCAATCTCAAACTTTACCAACATTACGATCTCTTACGTGCCATTCTCGACAAGCAACAATTGAATATACTAAACAAAATTTTCATATAACCGTATGTTGCCTTTCATAATAGTTAAAAATCAATTCTTATAATCGGTATATGTGCTCTTCGCCGAAACATACTTCGTCGAAAGTAATTTTTAGCCACGGAGGATGCTCCAAAGGTGAGGGTGAGGACAAAATGAGTTGACCTCTTCATGCTGAACAAGCCTATATAAGAATTAGAGGGCTCGCAACAGTCTAAAGCGTCCTACGAGTCTTTCGACGAAATGCTTTTCGGCGAAGAGCGTTACAACCACTTTATTAAACCAGTGAACAAAACGTGATATTATTTATGTTTAACAGCATTGCTTCTTTATTCCTTACTCGAATATTTCAGATTTTTGTTGTTCTTCACGCTAAAAAAATATGCTAAGAATGATAAGTTTTAATTTTCTTTTCGCTTCTCTTGAAATATATTTTTCATAAAAACTTCAAAGCTTTCTTCTTACGGTCTACAATCGATAAGGCTAAAAATTTTTCTGCTGCATCTCCAAATAAATTGAGCTTTGTCTTTTTCTTGTCGTTGAAAAATTTCATATTGACGAATTATAGAAAATCTTACAAAAATTGTAACACATCAGAAAACATGTTTTTTTTTCACAGAGCTTCGAATAATGTGGTTCTCCTGAGCTTACAATTCAAGATTTTTTGATGATTAAAATAGTATGCATAGATGTTACGGAGAAAATTTCTGTGTAGTCGGCTGTAGTGGCATGAAGAAAAGCGTAGGGAAAAACTTTAGGCTAGTTATAGTCATCGAATCCTTCAGCAGAACTTTTGTTATACTCAATGAGATCTGCTTGCATTGAAAGTTTCAGAATTTTTAGTCAAGATGATCTTGAGAGCTTTCAGAAATGGAGAGCACAATGTGCACTCAAACGAACTGTAGATGAAAAAACGAAGATTACGCTTTCATCAATTCAAATAGTAATCAATATACTTTGAGACATACTCTATCTAATGGTGTAAGAGTTTTCCTTACGAATTTTAAGTTGAGTTAACTAATCGGAATTCAAAACTTAGCTTGGAAATACTGGTATCAATGAGGAAATCAATTTTCGATAAAATTAAACCATCTGGCAGATACGCTCAGTAGATACTCTGAATTTGCATATCATTTGACATCGATCATCAAACAAATATTTAAACATGAATGTATAATTTATGAAAAAAGAAATAAAAGCTTTTTCTAAATCAACTTTCGGAATAGCTAAGTTCACTAAAACGATTGCGTATCCCTTAGCGTCAATTTCAATCTGCTCAAACTATGGCCGAATGTTTTATTTTATATTCTCTGTCACTACAGTTAGCATAAACGCTCCTGATCACCATACAACAGATTTTTCCACTAAACTCCTTTTTTTCAGACTCCACACTATTTCTATTGAAAATCAATGCTATATTCGGAATCAATACGCAAAACTATACTCGATGACGTATGGTACAAGACATTCTCTCGAAAAATCTTCTTCCCAAAAATATTCTATTGTCTTAAAAATGATTTCCAGAGTGATATGCAACCATTTCTGAACAAATGAAAGTCATTTTTAAGAACGAAAGTTATATGTCTGTCTGCCATGCAAAAATGTATACTGTACAGTAGAATTCGTCGGGTCCAAAGTTTTCGGACCCGGGCCCTGGCGAATCGTACTTTGATACTCTCAACAAAATTTTCTATTCGAAGTTGGATAGTCCTTCCGACTATACGAGATTCTTAGTATAGGATTTTAAGAGGATCATAATTTTGAAAAAAAAATTGATTTTAGGATAAAATCGAAAATATCTCTTTAAAATGTCAATCAATATCAACTTTTATTGATGTTCTTCTTGTTCATGGTCCTGATATTTTAACAAATATAAATTTATTAAATTTAACATCTTCTCAATTTACAACACAATATTTTATAAATCTTTTGGATCAACAAGTAATCAATATTTCAGTTAATTTGAATTTTTCAAAACTTTTTTTTTGTAGAATATTGAAATAAAAACTACTATTGCATTTGGTCTTATTAAATTATTTCTTAGTTCTCGTCTTGAACCAAATATTGCTTTACTTGAAATTATACTTGATTATCGTTTTTCAAATGGTTATCGATCTATTAATCAATATCAACGAGATGATATAACTTCTTTCTTCTATTTTTTTATTCATTCATCAATGTTCGTTAAATTTCTAAATCATTCTTATATTTTCTATTTTTTATTTGTTTTTTTAAATTTTAGTTCAAATGTTTTACTTATTGAAGAATTAACATTTGATCTTGTTTCTCGTTATCTACCTTTTGTATCGGATATAATACAATGGCTTATAAATCAATCTTAGTTGAATCAATGTGTTATTTTTGTAGTGTGTTACTTTCTTTACCAACTTTACCAATTGATAAATCAAATGAAGAACATTCTCATTATCATCTTGCAATAAATCTTCTTGAATCAATTCATAATTCAACTAATAATCATACATCATTTATTATAAAATCTTATTTAAATACAATAAAACATCTTCAATTTCAATATATGAAAAAAGAACAATTACAAATTATTCTAGATTCAATTATTCGACTTCGACAAGTTTGATGATTTTCTTAATTATTTCTTTTTGATAAAAACCTATTTGGTTTTTTTTTCTTTTAGTATCCAAATTTACCATTAATTATATCAAATTCTATAAAAAATATTGAAGAACAAATACAATCATGTTTAAAATTAATTAAGAAATTAGTTAGTATAATCTATTATCATTGTTTACAAATCATAAGAAAATTTTACCAAATGATAAATGACTTTTGAGATGATTCTTATCTGGTGTCCAGTATAAAAAAAAATAAAAGTTTTCTTCAGTCGCAATCATGAAGATTTGAAAAGAATTTTCAGTATTGATATTTGAGGATAGGAAATACTAAAAACTCTGATGTTATGAACACGAATCCTTTTAAACTTTCACTTGCTTCAATAAGATCTATTTAATGAGATAAGATTCATCTTCAAATCGATTTATCACTTAACGAAGTTTGTTCGTTAATCTGGATAACACATACTCCAGATCTCAAAATTGAGCCACTTTTTGATAGGCTAATCCGACCGACTTAGAATGGCAGTATGAAAAATATATTTCTTTTACAAAAAGGATTTCTACACAATGGAACTTCACAATCACTGCAGTCATTTTTGAGAATATTGTAAAAAATCTTTTATCATAGGGTAATAAGTTGAACCAGGTCGGACTATTTTAATGCTTGAAAAAATAGCATCAGAGATATAAGTCGAATTAGTTATTTAACAGACAGACAGAAACTCGAACTTCTTAAAGGCTATGATTTATTAATATAAGCTTTGATCAGTAAAATGTCTGCTGATCAATTTCAAACAGTCAGATTTCATCTTTTTTTTTTATCAATTAATATAATAGTTTTATCGGTTGAAACTTTCTTAAAGATCGATTCAGAAGGATTAACATCAAATGAAATCTATCTTCGCAATTGAAAAATCAGATGTTTTTCTGTTTTCTTACATGAGAAATCTTTCTTGAAAAAAGAAATAAAAGTTCGAGTCGTGCGACTCGTTTCGAGCCTTTGACATACACTGATAATCGGATTCTGAGTAGATAGTTCAAGATGATCCCAGTCTCGTAACCAAGACCAACATTTTTTCATTGAGAACAATACCTCTTATGATAGTATGAAACTTGCATCCAATGTCATATTGTCACGACTGATGTGTTCTGAATAGATATGGGCCATATGGTTCGAATCCCAGCATAATAAATGACTAGTGTTGAGCATCCAACGATGATCGATCATTTGATACTACTAAATATTCGTAGCATACAGATGTTCGATTATCAATGGCACTTAAAAGTAAATATATAGTTTAGTCTGTATAACTTGCGGTTGAATCCATAAAATGGAGATCTACAACTTCAGATACAAAAACTGGATTAGTTGTTTTGGATCTGCTGTTTCAATCCGAACAAAAGTTTTATTAGCAGGAAGCTTAATTAATTCTCTGCAACAGCAACTCTTTTAATCATAGTTCTAAATAGTAGGTGGACCATAGCGAATGGTAACTTTTTGCATGTCATCTTTTCATTTAATTACAAAATTAAAATATATCACAAGCTACACTGACAAAGGCTCTATAATTTACAAAAAAAAGTATACTTTATATATGTGCATCTTTTATTTCAAAAAAAAAGATGAAATTCTGTTCGATCAATTTTCGACACTGCGCACCGGATCATTCTTTAGTACACAATGAATTAATTTTGTTATTTCAACGATTAAACAATCATACTTTTCAACTTTATCCTATTGTGTACTATTGGGAATGGTGTTCCATATATAATAATCCAAAACTTTGAGATTAGAATTATTTATTAATCATCTGTGCTTGTCTATGAAATACTCTGCGTATCATATTAACGTTTCCTTTTGTATTATTAATAGATGAAATTATCGACCGGCAACTTGTTCAAAGCATCGAAAATTTGTGTAATAGAATTTTGTTGTTTTCATAGAACAAAAGTACATATATATAAAATAAGCTTTTCTTTGTAAATTGTAGAGATTTTTTCAGTACATCTTATGATATATTTTGTTTTGTAATAAAATGAAAAGATGACGCGCAAAAATTGACTAATCATTATCACTTACCCATCATTAATTTTATTCTTTTTCTAGACAAATGATAACAATGATGATAAACGATCTTGTTCACCTTCACCACCATCTCTAAGAAATTCTAAACGTATTTCTTCAACATTTAAACCGTCTATAATTTCATCACCAAATGTACTTTATGATCGAACTAATCAAATAATTATTAACAATGATAATCGATTATTATCAAAAGGTATTAAAAGAAAATTAAATACAAATCGTTATATGACACTTGATTTTGAAAATGACACAGATGATTTTTTCTAGTCCTAGATTTCTTTATAGAATTTTATCCAAGTATTTTTGTATTTATTTATTTTATCATAACATTCTTTTGAACTTATTGTAATTAAATATAAATAGATTAAAAATAAGGTAATAAAAGAAAACATATGTGAATACATGTTTTATTCTGAGATGTGCATTATATCGAAAAAAAAATAATGATGACGTTTGGCAATCTCTATTATTATTATGAATTACTTTCAAAAAAAAAGAAAATAGATTAGTGAAGCTTTTCAAATAGATTTCTGTCCGTATTCTTTCGTATTGTTTTAAACTTCTTTTGAAAAAAAGAAATTCATCTCCGTACCCTACTGTAAAAATAACAAGAGAGAAATAATGATTGTTGTTATTATTGTTTTTTTCTTTATATTGAAATACAATGAACGGAATTCTTTTATTGATTTAAGTTTAAGACGCGTACTGTATTACATATAAACAAGCAAGAATATTATGGAAAAAAGAATAGACACAGTACTGATGAATATCTATCGAAATTTTCAACATATGAATTTTCTGATTGACTTTCATTTGAATTATTTGACATAGTTTATATTAAAAAACTTAGATAATTTAAATCAATCAATATGATCATTATTTCAAAATTTTAGTTAAAAAATAATAAACTATTCTCGTTAAGACTTATCTCTATGTAAAGTTTCAAATGAGAAATTCGAAAATTAGTTTTTCTGATATTCCTAAGAGGATCACATTATTGACTTTCAAAAGCTATAAAAGTGCATACCTCTGCAGTAATAAGCTAAGAATACAAACTCTTTTCAAGATGTATATAGAGCTCATCTGAATCTACATAATGCATATAGTTCCCATAGACAAGCAATTTATCAGTTAGAGGACTTTCTTCGTCAGACAATGGAGAAATCAGACCGTTGCGAGCAATCTATTGAAAGGCAATAGTGCATTAAAGCGATCTCTTTTTATATAAAGATTTTTTTTTATTCAAATACAGAAAAATTCTTAAAAGTCCATTTTCTTTATTATATTTCAAACTAAAATTAAAATTAAAGATAAGAAATTACATTATTAGACAAACAATCTGTAAAATTTCTCATTTCAAATTTACATATTAGCAAGTACACATATTTCATGATTACTTAATTGTCGATTGTAAATTCGAAATTCATCAATAGAACCTAAAAAAGATCCTGATGAAATAGATATAGAACCACTTAGACAACTCAGCGGTGCTGATGATCCCAATGGACTCTGATTGCCTAATGTAATATACAATGGAACATTACTATTATATAAATAAAGAGATGCAGCGTATGATGATGAAGTACTAAATTGTCCATTAATAAAAAGACGTACACCATTTGTAGAACTATATACAACAGCTATATGAGTCCATGTATATGCTGGTATCACAGGACCTTGAGCACTACTAACACTTGGAGTTGTTGTCATCCATTGACATATTAAATATCCAGTACTTGTAAAAACAAGAAGATCATAACAAGTTCCATTAGCATTGGAATTCGTAGATAAATGTACTAATGTACCACCACTTGTAGTAGAATTTGGATTAACCCAAAGTGAAAATGAAAATGATTGCTCATTGCCACGCATTCTTGGAAAACATTGTGATTCAAAATAACTTGTACTTGATGTAAAAGAGATAGCTTGATTAACACGACCTGATGATATTATTGTCGTACTATATGCATAACCATTACAAAGATTAACACTATAATCATTATATGTTCCAGTTGTATCAAATGGATAATATACTATTAATGATGCATCATTAGAAATTTGACAAGAACTTCGAGCAACACCGGCTGTTATTGTAAAATGATCTATCCGTCTATAGAAGAAGGAAAAAAAAGAAACAGATTTAATATTTTTTTCATTCTATGATTATTGAAAATCATTTTACATTAATAAAGAATAAATCATTGAAGAAAATAATTGATATTTCTTACCCTTGAAAATATGCAGTTCCATAAGCCAATGATGAAGTTCTTCCAATTATTGTTGAACTTAATGAAACGCCTTAATAAGAATTAACAGTGCCATGTGATAAAGCATCAATTTGACCATCAACATAGATTTGTTGTTGATATAGAGTGGCATCATAAACAACTGTTACATCAGTCCATTCATTCGAAGTAACTAAAGTTGAACCAGTCAATGTAATATTATTAGAATTCATAGAATCAAATGAAAGTGACTAAATATACCAAAATCAGTTGACGTATTGATAGTTCCTGGACGAAGCCATGTTTGTAGCGTAAAACTTTCTTTAGACAAATTTATATTTGGAATTTGAACATATCGTTGTGAATTCGGACTTAAAACTATTGACTGACTTATATAAGCTACTGTTGAATAAGAGGGTATAGACGTACCAAATCCCGTTCCTGTATAATATCCACTCTGATCATTCGTGTTTCCATCAAAAGGATAGAGAGCAGTAACTATCGATGAACGATATGCAGTTTCTTGCCCAATACATGTTGAAGACGAACAGCTCGAAACAGTTGTATTAGATGAAGCTAAAGTAAAATTTAGAGAAAAAAAAAATCTTCAACGATTTTAATAATTCATTTACATTCAGAATTAGTTTGATTTATAGCTCAGATTTGAACAATCCGACATCCATTTAATTTTGATGATCCGACCATAAGTGACTCATGTGACTCAATATTAATTCAACAAAAGAACCGCTGCATGGAATAGAAAATACATAGTCAACAATTAGTTTCAAACTTGGTACTATATTTGGTTTAATATATAAAGAATAATATGAACGTAGTTGATCAGATTGAACACATTCATATTCTCTTTCACCATGATTCAACAATTTTTCTAAAATGTAACTATTTATATTTTTTTTTTATATGTACAGATATATTTATATTTTTTTATATATACAGATATTTTTCCTGAAATTTTTCGAATTCAGGCAAATGAATTCCGATTTGTAAGATTTTGATCTGACAACCCTGTTTCTATTGTTTCTTCGAAATCTGATATTTGATATTATCTCCTTTAGTTAGCGACAATACATATAGATATAATTTCTTTTGCATATACTTGTTTGATTTTATTTCAGTGCCTTCATAAGGATCATGATAAATATTATTTTTTTCCGTATAATCCATTGCTTAACCTGATTTAAATGGAAAACACAGAGATTAATATTCTTCCTTTTTCACATATTTGTTTTATGTAACTCTGCACTCTCGTGTGTGTCGAAATTGATATACTTTTATTTTCAGATGATCTTTTATTAGGGGTGCACCAGTGCCAGTAACTGGGTCCCAGTCCGACTGGTTAAAACTTCGAGTTCTAGCAAAAATACTTATAAATTCTTGTTCTGTGTAAAGTAAGTATCATTCGATGTAAGGCCCAGTCGGACTGGGTACCCACCCAGTTCGACTGGGTCTAACATCGAATGATACTTACTTTACACAGAACAAGAATCCATAGGTATTTTTGCTAGAACTCGAAGTTTTACCCAGTCCGACTGGGGCCCAGTTCATCAGTCGGGACTGGGGACTGGTGCATCCCTATCTTTTATGAAGACTAACTGAAGTCATAAACATATAGGCTCATATTCTCTCTTGCATAAATATGCTTAATTTAATTCAGTATCCTGATAAGGATTGAGCTAGTTTTTTTTATATGTTCCTTTATTTTTTTTATCGCCTTAAAGTCGTACGCATGGACATTGATGTTCTGCCTTTCACAAAAATTTTACGTCTGAGTTTACTTCATTCCTAGAACTCGAGAATGATAACCCTTACTTCCCATACGATATTATATTTTATCTGTTTTAATGCATCAAAATAGATAGTGACATTCTCTATTTTATTCAAAGTTTTTTTTTCGAATTTCATTGCATGATTAATCTTTCCTCATATTATTGACTATTGTTTAAAAAGTTGTCGATAAGAATACCGATTTCATATTTAAAAATCGCCATGATTCTAAACTGGTTATTATACTATTATATACCATGATAATTGTTCTAACAGATATACTTGGACACGTTTGATATGGCCGACAATAATCTCAACAAGATACAATCATCAATAAACAGACTTAACCATTCAGTCGAGGGTCAAGTGAGTCGAAGCGACGAGCGTTACTTGTTTTATTTATATAACAAAAAAAAAAAGAAAACAAAGACACTATGTTAACTGACTGATTTAAGAATAATTTATCTTATTCTCTAGAATTGAATAAAACAATACATTCAAAGATAATAACCTATATATATATATCTTACTTTAAATTATCTTTCGTCAAACAAATGTTTTTTTTTTCTGAAAAGAATAGAAAGATATTGTTAGAGAAAAAAACAAGACCGTTGTTCTAGATCAGCTAAGGAAGCATAGATAGACGGACGTCATGATAAATAATTATATTTATAATAATATTCTCGTTTAGATTTTATAAAATAAAACGAGTAAGATAGAGAACTTATCTCATAGAATAATAATAAACTCTTCCGTTTCGAACTATTGATCAATATAAATTTAACTTGAAAATTTAACGAAAAATCCTTAAAAAATAACGGCAAAACCATCTTCATAAACATTGGAATTGAAACTCTCCAGGTCAAATTTTAGTTTGGATATGATCAGGATAAAACTTGTGTACAGTCAAACCTAAACGATAAATTAAATATTATTTTATTCTAACCCAATTATCTTCTTTTGAGGAGTTTATTTAGATCTTATAGAAATTAATTCTTAGATAGTTTTATTTAAATCGAGACCACTAGAAATGAAACCTACTCGGACTAGATCAAATCTTATTGGGATCTTCCCTCGATGTCGAGATCTCTCTCACTCTTTCCCTTCATTTCGTTGACACATCCATCTTATCGATGATTCTCAAATCACTTATAAAACGGGCACTATCTTATATAATAAACATTTTTCTTTTTATCTTTATATCAGTTGTTTTTCAACTTTTAATTATCTTTGCAATAGACGAGTTACCCTTCTTGTTTCTTTATGTTTTATATCCGATTTTGTAGCTCGTGAAATTCTCTATCGAATGGTTTCGAATAGTTGGAGTTTTATTTGACTATGATAAGAAAAGTTTTTTTAGGAAAGCACGGATAGATCAATTTTCTTCTAGGAAGGCATAGGAAACAAATGACTAGTTTTCCAATAATTGAGAAACGGCTCGGCCAATCCTTCTCATCTTCTTCTCTCAACCGAGATATTGTTAAGACAAAACTGTGTAGAAAAATTTCATCGCGATTGGACTCTCCTTTGAAAAGTTCTCGTATAAAGAGCCGTACGGATACACTGACCGATCGTAGAGTCTATAAACTTAAAATGATGAAAATGAAATAATTGATAAAGAAGTGAGAAAATGAAACGTTGAATATATTGAGAGAGAGCAAAAGATTGAGGTTAGTTTTTAAAATTCTAATAAGATTTGTTCGATTGTTGAAATTGAATATAATTGTTTAGTTAGTTGAATAAAATTCAAAGATTTAAATAGAATTATTAAATAAGAAAAAGAAAAAGAAAATCTTATAAATAAATAATTTATTTTAGTATCGGATATCTTGGATTAAATCTCAAATGCGTTATCACAATCGGATAAATCAAATGATCAGTTAGTATATTTTTAAAAAAATCTTTGTTATTATTTAATAAAAATAACTAAATCTAGATTAACAAATGAAAATGAATTAATTGATGAATATGATACAGATGAATGTGAAAAAGAATATAATCGTCCTCTTCCCGAATATAATTCTTAAATAGATTATCTTAATTCTCTTTCACAAAAATATTCTTTACTTCAACAACAATTTAATCAAGAACAAGTTTCCCTTTTTTTTTTCAAATTAATTTATTGAAATAAATATAAAAAAAACACGATAATTGTTATTTTAGATAAGTGGAAAAGCATGAAAAATAGTTGGAGAATTTATAAAATGTGAAAATAATGATGGATATTTACATAAACGATAACGTCTTTTATAATTACATATTTAATTAAATAATATAGAAAACAATATATTTGAAAAAACTTCTCCTTATTCAAATCATTTCGATATATCTGAAGATGATGAACATTAATATAAGAGATTTTTCTTTTTTTTTGTTTTAGAATATTTATTTCAGATGAGTTGATCATCGATTCTATTAAATAATCTTCGTCAATAAATGAAATGAAAAAAATATTTCGATGAAATAATTCATGGTTATATTCTTCCAACAACTGATCCACATAGAGTTTTATTTTTATTATTATTTGTTTCATTAAATATCTATTAGAATGAATATGTTACTGATTGTTATAAACGACGAGAATTTATTTCGAATTTTACTGGATAAAATGGTTTATTATTTTCATTTATTTTAAATAAAAAAAAAAAGTAAATTATTATTTATTTCGAATAGGTAGAGGTTTAATAAGAGAAAATGAACCTCTTTTATCGACTGATCGAAGATATTTTCCTCAAGGTGAATATCAATTATATCCAACATCTTAGAAATAAATGCCTCATGGAACAAAAGATCTTCTTTCAATGACAAATTGGATTGCAAGAGTTTGTTTTTTTTTTAAATTTAAAAAAAAAGATATTTGTTTTTGTTAAAGAATTTAGAAAAAACTTCATTTGTTGTATGTGATCCTCAACTTGTATCAATAAGTGAATGGAAAGAATCGAAATAAACAGTTGAACAATCAGAGAAACAACTTCTACCTATAGATATTTATTTAATTTGTTTTTTTTATGGGATAAACAAAGACCAGAATTACCAGATCAACCTATTTGGAAACATTATATTCAATATTATGGTTAGAATTTTATTTTCATAAAATAACAAAAAAAAGAAAATATTCTCTTTTAAATATCTATAAAAAACAAAGGTACTTCAATTGGTGAAAAACTGTGAAAAGTTCGATAAAAAATGAGTCAATATCAAGTTGATCATTTAATAGTACACAGAAGAGATGATGTTGCTTGGAAGTATTTCTTGCTTTTTTTCTTATTTATTAAATAAAATTTGTTTTAAAAAGGGTTATTCAATGTTGTGTGGTGGAGATATTCCATATAATCCGCTTTTTCTATCATATCCGACTATTTCAAATGATTATGTTAAGTTAGTTAATGTAGAATATTTTTTTAAATTTTATTTTATTTAACTAAGATTATTTGTTGATTTAAATAAATAATCAGATTCAATAAAAAAAGATCTTCAATATGATAATGTTAACATTTATTCATATCATTTATTTAATCGACAATTAAAAAACGATCTTCAACATAAAGATCCATCAGATAAATTTTGTGTTATTTTATATTTATTTAGGCATCACCATCATGTTATTATGGTGTAGAAAGAATAATAGCTAAACTATAGAAATAAACTAGTTTGCTTTTTTCTCGTTATTATTTTGTTTGTTTAAGAAAGAATTATTTATAGAACGATGATTATTGTTTATCAATTAAAATCTGTTTAAAATCAATGTGAAATTGAAGGAATGAAACAAGCTGATGTTAGTTAGATTTCAATTAGTCTTAGAAGTTTGGAGAGATTTATTTTATAAAAACAATATTTTTTATTAAATATCTATTATAAAAGAATAATTATATTAAATATTAAATCTCTAGAATATAACAATTATTTAAAACGATTAGGATTTATTTGAATAATAGTAAGACTACTATAGATATTTAAATAAATAAGATTTTCGAATAATATTTAATTATATTTTATTTTGAAATAATTTAAATAAAATAATATTTATTAGAATTGTTAATATTATGTTTAGAATATACTATTTAATTAAATAATTAAAATAAGGTTCGAATATTTATTTCTATCGAATAAGTTAACACTATTTATATATATTTAAATAAATATTATCGATTATTCTATAGACGATTTTAAATATTCGAAAAAAAATCTTTATTTATTATATTGACTAATCATAGAAATAATAAATAATATTATGAAAATAAATATCATTTACCATTTGTTTTTATAATAAACATATTTATTTTAAAATGTTGACTGATTTTCTTTTTTTTATAGAATTTTATCTTTAGATATTTGTTTTATCTAAGATAAAACAAAATGATTTTAAATAAATTTTAAATAAATAAATAAAAATTGTTTTTATAAAGATAAGTTTTTTAAATAAAATCTTTATTTTATTTATTTAGATAAAAGATCGAGTTCCTCTTTGTTCATATCTTCATTGGCTTGAACAAAATCTGTCTTTTTTTTTTAATTTATAAATAAATTTGTTTAAGATTGAAAAAAATCAAGATTTAACTGAATATTCACCTGCTGAATAATTAAGATGATTTAGATCGTTTTTTAATTAAATAAAATTTATTCAATAATTATATATTTTATTCTAGTAAACAAATCAATTATCTTTTTGATAGTTTTGAAACAGTATCTGCAAGTGAAAAAAATGGTGGAATTATTCATTAGACGTATTATATTTAATATATATATATTCTTATCTATTTAAGAGCAAAGAAAGGATATGATATAAAAATAACTCGAAATGATTTATATTTAATCGATTCTGGTGAAGAATATAAGTTAATAAAAAAAAAATATAATTAATTTGTTTTTAATATTTGTTTGTTAAAGAGAATGAACAAGAGATGTAACACGAACTGTTCATTTTGGTCAACCATCAGATTTTGAAAAAGTTTTTTTCTTTTATAAAAATCATTTATATAATTAATTGTTTGAAAATGAATGTTTTACTTGAGTATAAAAATGCTTTATATGATTAGCATAATGTTTATTTCCCCCGTATAAAACTGGAAGTTGAGTTGATTCAACTGAGTGTTGTTGATATAATAGTTGATCAATATTTGAAATTAATTTAAATCAATTTATTATTTATATTATTATTTAAACAAATAAAGATAAATTAATTTAAGTTAAATATCGTGTTGTATATAATATAAATGAATATAATCTATCTATTAGAATTATTCGAAATCGATAGAATCGAGATTTATCATCTATTGTTAATGTGAGAAAAAAATGAATTTATTATTAGTTTTGTTATTGATGATCATAGATAGATTTCAACGTTGTTTATTTAATATGATAGTAAAAAGAGAAAATTCTTTTACCTTTCTATATCGATATATCAATATCGAATAAATAATTATTCTCTCATCTCTATAGAAAAATATCGAACTTTTGTTTGATTTGTTTTTTCTAACAAAAATTTCATTGTCAACAGTTTATTTGAATTAATCGATATTATTTTTAATTTGAAATATTCGATAATATCTAAAATATAAATTAGTTTTAATTGAATATATTTATTTCGATAGAATTAAAATAATTTATCAATATTTTGTGTTTTGTTTTTATTAAATATATATCGACTATTATCAATCGATTGAATAATTCTAGTCAGAAATCATTCGAGTTAATATAGAATTATCATAGAACGTTATCTATATTGAATATCTATCGATGAAATCAAATCTTCATTTTGTTTTAACGATAGAATTTCGTGTTTTTTTTAAAAAACACTCGAATTGTAAAAAGCAATATTTGAGGAAGTAGATATAAGTGAAGGGTTTTTCTCAAATTGATAATGTTTTAATGAAACGATTATATATAAAAGGTAGATAAATAAAATTGTTTTATTTATTCTGATAAGGTGGTAAGTCTCTATCAATAAATATATTCTCGTTTTATGATAAAATCTCAATATCCTCATATAAAATAAATTCGTTTTGATATTGTTTCAATAGATTGAATAGATCCACTCTAATTGATAGATTATCGAAATTTAAAAGAGAAAATAAAAAGAAAAAAAATATTAAAAAAAAAATTGTTTCGAAATCAATCTTTGATATTGGTTTCCCTCGTCAATGATTTATTTAAGAAAAAAAAAGTAAAGAATTATTTCCGTTTGTCAATTGGCGTAGATCCTATTAAGATGAAATATTTCTATAAGTAGAACGAGAGAATTTCGGACGGTAATTTGTTTGTTTTTTCTTTTCAAAAATCTTTCACCGTTTATTTTTGTCAGAGTTCATAAAAAAAAAATTGTTGAATATAAAAAAGAATTATTTTTGTTAGTATTATATATTTATTTAAATCGAAAGAAATAAAAATAAACAAATAGATAAATGAAATGAAAATTTTCTATAGATTATTAAAAAAAAGTTCTATTCGTCGATTTTATTTATTCTAACATCACTATTTTACTTCTATACGAATCAATTTTGAGGTATCATATTCAATTTATCATTTTCGATCGTTGTGTATAAGAGAAATTTTACATAAATATATTATAAATGAAAATGAATATTTTAATGATTATCTAAAATAGAAAAATGTTCTATCAGATATAATTGTTAGTTAATATAATAGGAGATAATTATTTATTTATTTTGTCTAATCTTAAATCGAATAAGATTATTGTTGAATCAATAATTGGGACGTCGTGTACTTTGGGATATTGGGTTAGATAATCGACATGGAAGAGGACATGATGTTGCTTGTTATCTTTATCTTCATCAACGTTTTATTTAATAATAAATATATTTATTTATTTTCATTTTATTTTGTTAACGTCCACAATCAATTGGTACTCGAATATGTTCCGATAATAATTTACTTCCCGGAGTGATTCTTAGTGATGGTTTGTTCTTTTTTTTTTTTTTTATTAAAAAAATTTTTTTAAAAATCTAAATAAAGCCTGGATATTATTCTGATGATAAATTTGGTATTCATATTGAAAATTGTGTTCTTGTTGTAAGAAAAAGTCCGAAACGTTAGTTAATTATTTATTTAATATAAAAATTGAAAAAAAAACCAAGTTGAAGTTAATATTTAGTATGGATATTATAATGAAGATTGATTAACATTTCAACAATTAATAATCATTCCTATACAACGAAAATTAATTTATCGATCATTATTAAACAATGATGAAGTTTATCCTTTTATTTAAATAGAAAAGAGAAAAATTGTTATTTATTTAAATAATAGATTGATTATATAAATAAGTTCGTCAAATAATTCGAGATGAAATAATTAAAAAAACGTTTATTAGAATGGATTAAAACAAATAGAGAACCTTTTTTATTTTAACAATATATTTATTTATTTCGATAGAATTATTATATTTAAATAAACAATCATTTTTTTCATCGAAATTAACTTTGTTTTTTTTAAAAACAATTTCGATTGATTATTTATGTCTTTATATTGAAGATAATTATTTACTTTTAACAAAACAATATTTGTTTATCTTCAATCTTTACAATTTCAATATCAATCAATAAAAAGAAATTATTTTGAGAGAATATAAATTAACTTTTTTGAAAAAAATTCCTTTTAAATATAATAGATAGAAAACGATTTGTTTCATCGAACAAGTTAATATATATAGAATATAAGAGAATCTATCTTCACTTCTACACTCTTAAATCATATTTATTTATTAAATAAATATCAATCATCAATAGAAATAGTTTATTTATTCTTCATAGAAGATAAACTTGGAATTTATTCTATATATAACATTGAAATAATAGATATACTTATAGAAGTCTATTACCTTTTCAATATGTTTATCAAATGTTATAGAATTTCTCATCTATCTATTCTTATATTATATATAGAACAAATAGAGAGGAACTCATTTATTAAATAACTCCGACCAAATCAGTTCAATAAGATATTTATAGGATGTTACTCTTCTATAGTTAAACTCTTCTCTCTTACGATAACAACTTGATTTCGATAGAATAGAATAGTTCAACCGCGATTATCCTTATATAATATATGTTAGAATATGATTATATTTAGAATATATTCTAGACGAATAGATATTGATAATACTATTTAAAACTGTTAGAGATAATTTATTTCGATATCAATAAACAATTATTAAAATAATATTGAATAAATAGGCGATTAGATCTCGAAATATGATTCATCTATAGAAAAAACAATAAAACGAAATATCTCTTCGAATGATAAAATAAAACTCGAAATAAATAAGTTTTATTATTTATTAAACAATAAAAGTGTGATTGTTGGATAACGATTTCGATGAAATCGATTATATAGAAAAAATCATCTCTAATTTATCTTCTATGAAGAATAAATAGATATATAAAGGTTATGAAATAGGTATATGCTAAATGATAGATGAGAATTTGAATAGACTTTTTTAAATAGGAATCTTAAGGGGGGACTGGACACCCCCCTAAGGTACCAATTTTTTT
>CAJNOL010002469.1:23570-36389 GCA_905250125.1 Rotaria sordida | reverse complement strand
CACCCACACCCACACCCACACCCACACCCACACCCACACCGACACCGACACCCACACCCCACACTCACACCCACACCCACACCCCACACCCACACCCACCCACACCCACACCCACACCCACACCCCACACCCAAAATAACTCATACAGGAACCAGTTAAACGCTTATCAGACTCACATTCAGTCAAACAAAGACTTCGTCTGATTGTTTTTCATATTTACCATGTTCCATTGTTACTAATCCAGCGAGCTACTCTGTATTCTTAGCTAGTTTTTTCACATTGATTTTGTCTTTGCGTTCACCGTTAGCTAGCTGTCTGCCTTATCTACATTATTAATCTTAATATTTTACGTCAAAATAAACACCGAGATTCATAGAAGGGTTTGGGTGTGAATGTGGGGTGTAGATGTGGATATGAGGTATTAGTATGAGGGTGTAGGTGTGAGTGTGGGTGTCGGCGAAGACAGAATAGGTCTACAGCCCCACTCTCGGCAACACCCACACTCTCACCCCACACAATCCATCTCTTTTCTCAATAATTCATTGTAACAATGGATGTATTCCCATATTTTTGCTTTACTCAAAGAAGCAAACAATCAGAAAACCACTATGTGCTGGGTAAATATCTCGAACTCCTCTCTATACATGTGTTGCATTCTGTTCTCATACGTCAAAATAATATAAAAAATTTATTTCAATGCAGACGAAACTTTTGTCGCACACTAATTGAATGTGAAAGGGAATTCATTGCTATCAAAAGTCTATTGCTTATAAGAATTCTTAAAAGCTTCTTCTACATCATTTTTAAAAAAAAGTCAACTTCACAAGCTTCTTTTACGTGACATAAAAGCAATTACAAATTTCGTTTGTTATACTATTCATCTTTCGAGAAACATAAAAGCACACAATGTTCGGATCAAATAGAATTGCAGTGGCGCGCAGACCTTCAGTAAGAAACGTCAATGACATCGAGCAACAACCAGAGAAATATAAAGAAGCAGAAGAGGATCTCAATAAGTGAGATATTTTTTATCGCATATTTGATTGACAAAGCAAGAATTGTTTAAGGTAGTGTTGCTGCTGCTCAATTGTAGCATTATTCGCAGCTTTAATTGGTTTGACAATTGCTGGAACAGCTCTTGGTATAGGAATTGCATTACTTGTGAAAACATCCGGTAAGAAACTACTAATAAATGATTAAGATATTAGAAGACTAACAATTGAACACGATACAGTTTTTAGTAGATTTAGAAGTGAATAATCCGCTTTTCATCGTATGTAGCAAGAAAAAAAAATAAATGTGAAGATGGATTAGATCAGAACAAAAAAGAGCGAAGAAGTAAAAAATCAGAAAAAAATTCAATACAGTTTTTAACCCTTTAAAGCCGGATGTATCCATTTGGATACATGAAGCCAATGTTTTACGAAGAAGTAACTTGTAGTGATGATATGAAATGTTTTGACGATTTGATAAATAAGTTAACACATTTCAACACACATTCACGTGTTTAGAAGAAGGAAATAACACTCACTAAGAAAATGGCCGGCTCTATCTAAAATGCTCCAAAATAGCGTCCGTATAGAAATAATCCTTTTCTCGTGTCTCTAAATAACCAAACTTCGAAGCAAGCATTTGTTAATTTTGCTTCATAGACCTACTGTCTATTGGATCACTAAGACGGAGTATTTAAAAAATCCGAATAATAAAAAATGGGAATGTATCCATTTGGATACATCCGGCCACTAAGGTACAAAAATTTTGAAAAAGTCATTTCTATTTGTCCAGCAAAATTTGATATTTTATGGTTTTTCTTACATTTATATTTGTAGATGAAGTCACGCGTTGCCTGTTTGTCGATGTTTTGCAGCCCAAAGCTTAAATATTTCTAGAATGTTCTAAGATTCTGCAGTATAGTGCAATAGTAGCTCAATTTTTTTCGAAAATTTCTATAAATTCAGGAATATTGTAGAGAGTTGCTGAATATTTCGTGATAGCCTAGTTTGGAACACTAGAAAATGTTCAGAAACTCTTTAGAATGTTTCCGAATTTCTGAAACTTTTCGGAAAAAATTGAGCTACTATTACACTATACTGCAGAATCTTAGAACATTCTAGAAATATTTAAGCTCTGGACTACAAAACATCGACAAACAGGCAACGTGTGATTTCATCTACAAATATAGATGTAAGAAAAACCATAAAATATCAAATTTTGCTGGACAAAAAGAAATGACTTTTTCAAAATTTTTGTACCTTAGTGGCCGGATGTATCCAAATGGATACATGAAGCCATTAGATGCTGAAGCACTTATTGGTTCTGAGAAATAAACTTTTCCTATCTCCATGGTCTAGGAGCAACGAAAATCCATAATAAGACTTTTTTGTTACTTGTCTTCTAGTAGCCGGCTGGAAAGGGTTAAGAAAGCAAACACAAAAGTAAATCAGAGCTTGTCCAGTTGTTATGCAATTTTGTGGAATCTTGAAGCAAATTCTAGCATCTTAGAAACTGAGAGTTTGCTTGTGTACAAAATCTGGTATGACTGAATTGGAAGGACAATGATGGAAATAAAAATCAAAATCTTCGAAAATATAAATGGGTTCTAGGAAATCTCAATGAACAATTGAAGTGCAGTATTTGAACTTATTCTTTGATTGTTTTGTACTAGAGTGAATACAATCTCATTTTAGGATAATAATAGAGCTTATCAGCGCAACTCTTTTGAAGAAGAATTGACCATCAGAATAGGCAGTTCTTTGATTTCTGCATTTATAATCGAAATTTTTATATTAATACGAACGCCCTATTTTTTATCGCACCATTGCTACCAGAGATCCAAACAGGCTGTCTAATCTGTAGTTTTTTCTTTGTAATAAAACTAACCGCATATTTGGAATCACCAGCAACAACTTAGTCGGCTTATGCTTGTTTCAAATTTTTCTGAAAAAGTTTTTTTTATCGAAAAATTCACCTGTGGTCGACTTGGGTTTTTAATTCAGAAATATTTTTACTGTAAATTTTTCGTATGTCAAATATTAGCACTTGAAAACTTCATATAATTTTTGTCGAAATCCTTGAGTCAACGTTTGGAAACATTTCCTCATCAGTCATATCTATTCAAGATGTGCTTAGAAAAAAAGCTAAATTTTTTTCATGAGGCCACAGTCTTTCTATTCACTCACTTATTATTCTTTGTCAAGATGTTCAACTAATAAATAATTATAATAGTCATCTTGAATGAATTCAAACGACTTCCTTAGCTCTCTACAATAGTATTTTTGCTTCTACTCCATCATCATTACTGTATGCGCTTGAAAAAAATTGACAGGCCTTCACAGGCAGACCAAGTCGTCAAAAAAACAACCTGCTTGAACATTTAGTTGCTATCTACTCCTTATCTTTCATCTTTTTTAAAATTCTTTTTTCTTACTTTAATATTGTTATCGATATAATCGTTATATTTACTAAGAGAAGAGTAGATTTGATTAAAATATAGATGATATGTACAGTAGAGGGTGGGTGTGGATATGGGTGTGGGATGTGGGGTGTGGGGGTTAGGGGTATCAGGGTTCCCGTACTTTGGAGTTCCGTTCCTAAGGAACGGGAACCCGCATGATTATTCATTTCTATGCATTTTTGATCGCGCTGAAGTTCATAGACATGCTTTTTCTTTCGTTTTGAGCAAATCACTCCGAGTTCCCGGGTTCCTGGGAACGAGAACCCGTAACGGGTTCCGGATTCCTGGGAACGAGAACCCGTAACGGATTCCGGATTCCTGGGAACGAGAACCCGTAACGGGTTCCGGATTCCTAAGAACGAGAACCCGTAACGGGTTCCGGATTCCTAAGAACGAGAACCCGTAACGGGTTCTGGGTTCCTAGGAACGGGAACGCGGTTAAAAATTCATTTCTGTGCATTTTTGAGCACACTAGAGTTCATAGACATACTTTTTCTTCCGTTTTGAGAGAAGTCTCCCCGGGTTCCCAAGAACGAGAATCTGTACCGAGTTCCGGGTTCCCAGGAACAGGAACCCGCATCAGGTTCCGGGTTCTTAAGAATGAGGAACCCTGTTGCAAATCGTTTAAAATAGAAATTTAGATAGGGTTCCCAGTTTTTGGGAACCCAGTGTGGGTTCTCGTTCCTGAGAACCCGGAACCCGGTGTGGGTTCTCGTTCCTGGGAACCCGGTGCGGGTTCACGTTCCTGGGAATCCGGAACCCGGTGCGGGTTCTCGTTCCTGGGAACCCGGGAACCCATAGAGACCTGTCTCAAAACGAAAGAAAAAGTATGTCTATGAACTCTAGTGTGTTCAAAAATGCACAGAAATGAATTTTTAACCGGGTTCTCGTTCCTAGGAACCCGGAGTGACTCGTCTCAAACGAAATAAAAAGTATGTATAAGCACTCCAGTATGTTCAAAAATGCACAGAAATGAATAACCAAGTGGGTTCCCGTTCGTAGGAACGGAACCCGAAACTGACACCCCTAGTGGGGGTCATGGTGTGTGTGGATGTAAGGAGAATACCCACAGCTATATCCACATTCACACCCACACGCTCACACCCACCCCTCACACCCACACCCACCCACACCCACACCAACACCTACCAACCCACACCCACACCCACCCACCCACACCCTTAAAAAACCCTTTCTTTGACCCAAAAAATGGAATTCAAAATTTTCAAAATCTGACTTCAAAATCTGACTTCAAATTCTGACTTCAAATTCAGATTCCTCGACCCCGATTCGCTTCCGCCAACCTTTATAAAATATCGCTATTTTCTCAAAAAACTCTTTCCTTGGCCCAAAAGTTTGAGCTCAAATTTTTAATGCTTTATATACCATTTTGTAGCTCGTGAAATTGTCTATCGAATGGTATATAATAGTTGGGGTTTTATTTGACTATGATAGGAAAATTGTTTTACGAAAGCGGTGATGGGTCGATTTCCGCATAGGAAACCATAGGAAAAAATGAGTCTTTTTGCAATAACTCAGGAATGGTTCAGCCAATTCTTCTGATCTTCGAACTCGATCGAGACATTGTTAAGACTGAGCTGTGTAGAAAATTTCATCGCGATTGGACTCTTCTTTCAAAAGTTATCGTGTTAACGGACGGACGGACATACTGACCGATTCTAGAGTGTACTCACTTTTTGAGTACACAAAAAAGAAATAAATAGATCTCAAATTTGATGAACCTTATAAGAATTATTAAATATTCATGATAATGTATATATTTGTTTTGAAATTTCAAAATGAAATAAATTAAATTTCGATCAAATCTATGAATCCATGTGATAAATATCACCTCATCAAGATATCTAATCATATCAATCTAATTTGTTAATTGGATTGTTTGAATATACGATGGACTTATAAATTTTTTTTTGTCATAAACTATCAGATTTAGTTTTTTCTTCTCTAGTACATTCTAATTGTCGAGGTCATTACTAACTAAACATCAATTGTGTACAACACTTCTTTATTCAACATTTGATTAACAAGATTTATTATTTCAATTTGCTTTTGAATAAGCAACAAAAAAAACCAATTCTTTCTTCAATTATTTCAATCTGATCAAGAATTTTTTCAATTGATTTTTGAAGAAAATCCTTCTTTAGAAGAAATTCTTCAAGATCATCTTTCATTGAATATTTTACAAAAATAACTTTTACTTTATCAATGTCGATATTTAGATTAACAAAGAAAATAAAATTTATTTGATGAACTTACTCATCAATTTCATATTTTATTTTTTGAACAATATCAATTAAAGATTTTTTGACAAATTCCGAGAGTTTATGAAAAAAATCAATTACATTATAATTTAGATTTTCTATACTTTATATCGGACATATATAATAGTTCTAATAATCTATGAAAGTTTATAAAGACCTATAATAGTCTACAGAATTCAATGATACTCTAAAAATATCTATGATAGTCAGTAAAGATCTATAGTAACCTATAAAGACATTACCTAGTCTTTGAAAAATTAGAATTATGAAAACTAGAACATTTTCAATAAAACTAAACTTTAAGATACATTTTTTATGATCAAGAGCTGCAGGATATAAAAAAAGTCTTCCTAGATAATCCAAGGTTTAATTTTTTTTTTACTTTAAACTGTGATCTAGAATCGGAAAGTTATCATTACCTGACCAAGTAGCTCTGTAAGAAAGAATTCGTAGATTTGATTCTTTCGTCATGGAATTATCTTTGAAGAAACATTAAGATCTCTTGTAAAGTTTTATCAAAGACTTTCGAAGTCGAGGAATCCAAATTTATAATCGACTTCTCGAAAATATATACTTGATTTTTCGGTCAAGTTTCCTCGACCTCGAAAATCTGGGATCAAACTTTATAAAAATTTATGAATTTTCTTCCACTAGCTATTCCTTGACGAACGAATCAAATCCACGAATTTTTCGTTACTCTACTATGCAGTAACTGGTGGTAATGAGAATAGGAAAAAGCAAAAAAAAACCAGTAAGAACAAACTCAATAATAGTTGTAAAATCATTTTTTTAAAGACTAATTTAAATTGATTCATTAATAATCGTTTTTTTGTATCAATTGAAAAATCAATTGATTATCTAAATAAATAAACAGAAAAATTATAATCAAAAATGAAATAAATTCATGAATTTTATCATCAATTCCATAAACTTTACGAGTTTGTCTAATTAATTCATCAAACAAACAAACAAACAAACAAAAATCAATCTCATCATGATAATCTTCTTATTCACTTAATAATATTAAACCCGAAAAAGCAGCTGATCGATAATATAATGCACTTTTTCATTTCTAACTAACAAAAGCATATGCTTCCGCAAGATAAGCATTAAGATATATCTAAAAACAAAAAAGAAATATAAATTTCTATCTTTATTGACATATAAAAAATTCTATATTTATCTCACACTATCAATATGTTGTTCTAAATATAAAACTAATATATTTATTTGATTAATATATTGATTAATATCATCTCAATATTTCTATTTAATAAAAAAAAAGATGAATAATATGCAATAAATCCATAAATACTTTAAGATCATTTTGTTCTTGTAATAAACTACACCAACGTATACAAGCATCAAGTTCAAGTTGGAATTCTACTTTATCAAATAATAAACGATTAGCTGTTCGATAAATTTGTATAGCTATTTCAATTTTAGGTTGTAAATCTAATGGTGTATTTGATCGATTTAAGGGTGTGAATGGACCTAAGATATACGCTCATACCCACACCCTTTTCCCCTTTCTTTCTGTTTTTTACGCTAAGAAAAAAGCCTTAACCTGAATTTCTCTTCTTTCAGCTAACGATTTAGTTTAAAAACAACAAAAAGTGAGTAATTTTTAATTAAACTCAAAAAGTAAGGTGTTACTAGCAATTCACCAAAAATGTATCAATCACAACGCTATTATCATTAACAAAATCTCAAAAGTGGATGGTCGTGAAAAATATATCCATTTGATACCCGAATCCTCCCTCAATCACCTACCCGCTCTTGATGTATGATGACAATCGTCATTCAACCAACCTAATTTGTGCCAGTATGTTAACATTATGTTCTCTTTTTGATTCTCTTTATGTCATTCATATTTTTCGAAGAAATAAATGATGAAAACCTGCTGTATAAATCTATGAATAAAGAAGTCTTTACGGAATATATTTATTCAATTATCAGACGTTTAGATATTATTGAAGAATTTCAAGGCTTATCTTTTAAAGTCAGAACTTTTCGTAGTTCAAACTGGATAACTGTAAATTAATACCCGATTGGAGTTACCCATTTTATTTGTTTTTGTAATCACTTTGATTAAAGTCATTTTGTACGTCACTGTGGATGGGTATGAGTGTGGGTGTAGTTCTTCTTTTAACCCACACCGACATCCACATCCTAGCCACTCACACTCACCCTCACATCCTAGTCACCCACACCCTTCCCATATCAGTCCCAACAAAAAATAATTAAAAGAAGAAAAATCAAAGGGCACAGAGCAAGTATAAGCGATCAATTCCTCTTGGATTTTAATAATGTACGTAAAGTTTTTTGTTAAGACTTGATAAGTTGTTTGAAGATTATTCAGAAAGATTGTAAATTACAATTCATTGATACATGGAATAATTATTGTTTAATTTAGACCACGTTAAGCTGTGTATTTGATGAAAAGTCTCTGAGTACCATGACTGAGATTTAGATCAGAAGTGAACTTTAATCTAATAGAAAAAAGAGATTCATCAACAATAAATCAGATGTTTTGAACGCAATAGTCCACGTCAGATCGTAGGAAGACTTCACACCAAAGTGTTTTAAGGCTAGTGGAATTTAGTTTTTTAGAGATTTACTGAATTCATCTTTGACGGAATATAATACCTTTTCACTGTATAGATAAAAGTCATAACAAAGAAGAGTCATCCTACATCTTCGTTTCGTTTTTCTTCTATTTCTGTCTTCATTTTCCCCTTTCAAAAAGAAATCATTTGAGCTTCATCCTCAGTCTCAATATTTTACATTAAATTGAACACGAAAACCTCTGGTAATATTTCAAGAGGTTTCGAAAAATAACCTCTGGCAGCTGCAGTGATTATATTCATAAATTGCCCGCAAGTTCTTCCCGTAGTAAGTCTAGAGACTCTTCATCAAATTTAAAACTTAGTGTAGTCCGAGTTGAACAATACTCATTCAAAGTGTCAATGAAGTGTAATTTTCAATCCTTCTGTGTAATCTTCAAATAATTTACTGATTTTTAAAAAACTATACGTACGTTATTAAAGTGTAAAATCTACTTTAAATATACATATTTACCATGATATTATCAATTATTGGATAATTATTTAATATTTAATTGATCTGGAATAACTTCAACGAAATTTTCTGTCGAAGTTATAACTTCGGCAAACAGTGTAATTTCGGCACGGCATATATATATTCGTGCCCAACAATCGAAATGGGAATAAAGATTATTTATAGTTAATAAATTTGCTGAATATTATAAAGAACAATTACGACGTGAAAAAGCATTAACACCTGAAGAACCTATATCATGCAAAAAGAGATGGATCAATCATTTTCACTCGATCACAATCAAAGGATGTAACCCCAGTCTGACTTCTACTAAATCTTACTAAGGACTCAAGGATACCCTCTATTTTTGGACTTGCGGACTCAAGGGTACTCTGTATAGTAGAACTTGAAGATCCAAGGCTACCTCCCTATAATAGAACTTGAGAACCCAAGGGTGCTCCCTATAGTAGGACTTAGATACCCAAGGGTACCAGTTAACGGTAACTGTTCGGTAACGCTAACTTGCTACGCTAGACTTTAACTTTAAAAAGTTTAAAGTTAAAGCTTAAAGTGCACTACTTGAACTTGAACTTTTAAAGTTTAAAGTAGTATTTTAAACTTTAACTTTAAAGTTAAAGTGCCACCGCTACGCACATCCACACCTTACACGCACATTCATCTACACCTACCCACACCCATACCCAGAATATGTACTTTTTATGTTTCTTCATCTCAGTTTCGTTGAAAATTCTTCAAATAAAAGTTAGTACGAAAATACGAAAAATTGACTACTTATGAAAGAAACTATAGAATTAAGCTGTTTACCATCTCTATATTTTCATGAAACTAACTTAGTTGAAATCAACATTGAATATTGAGTATAATTAAATGTATTTAATGTAATACGATTGCAGTTCTTTTCCCACACAGAATTGATAGATACCGTATAGACAAATGGCGATCTCTAGACCTTGCAAATGTATCTCCTTCCTTGCATTTACAGATAAAACTCTCGTTTGTGTCGGGTAGGCCATAATGAATGGTCGCACTTTGCATTTTATTTTTTTTCATCACCTATTACACTTCATTAAAAAACAAAATATACCAAAAGATACAGCGCGAATAGCTCTACAATTTACACAGTAAAACTTATTGTAATTGTTTTCAAAAAAAAGCGAAATTCTGTACGATCAGTTTTCGCAAGAACGAAAATCGATCCCACGGAATTTTGTTTCTTTTCAAAACAAAAAGTATAAAGTTAAATTAAGCTTTACTTTGCAGAGTGTAGAGCTTTTCACACTGCATTTTTTAGTATATTTTCCTTTTTAATGAAGTGTATTAAGTGATGAAAATATGAAATGCAAAATGCCGGCAGTCATTATGGCCCGCCAGGTATATTAATTGCACCATCAACCGATACAGAAAAAAAACTGAGTATCTTTCTCTTTCTATTCCTTATTGGTACCGAAGAAATTAGGTTTTTTCGACATCAGCATCGGAACATTAAAAAAATGTACTCGTATTCAGATATTTTGACTATCAAAACTTCATTCTTAATTGAAATGGATGTGATATTCAGAATCAGTACGGAAATCTGCATTAAACGACGTAGAATTTCGGTAAAAATATTTTACCTCAAAATTCAACCTGAGAGGACCACGGAAAAAATTACCGTAAAACAGAGGTGAGGTGAAGTAGACATCAAATTTCGACGTAGAATATTTTTACCGAAAAGTTATGTCGTTTGATCCAGTTTTTCGTGCTGATTCTGAATATCCCATCCATTTCAATTGAGAATGAAGTTTTGATAATCAAAATCTCTGAATACGAGTGCATTTTTTATGTTCCGCTGCTGATGTCGAAAAACCTGCTTTCTTCAGTGCCAATAAGGAATCGAAAGAGACGGATACTCAGTTTTTTTCTTTATCAGTTGACGGCTCGATTAATGTTATACAAACGAAAGTTTTATCGGTCAATGCAAGGATGAAAATAGATTTGCAAGGTCTAGAGATCGCCATGTGCCTATACGGTATTTATCAATTTTGTGTAGGAAAAGAACTGCAATCGAATTACGTTAAACACATTTAATTATACTCAATATTCAATGTTGATTTCAACTAAGTTAGTTTCGTGAAAATATAGAGATGGTAAACCGCTTAATTCTATAGGTTTTTTTCATAAGTAGTCAATTTTTTGTATTTTCGTACTAACTTTTATTTGAAGAATTTTCAACGAAACTGAGATGAAAAAACATAAAAAGTATATATTCAGAATCAGTGCATCAAACTGTATCGAACTATGTATAGTCCAACAACATAAAAATTTTCTTTATTTTTGTCCTTAATGTACCGTACCGTTTTTGTTTCGATATATTTTTTTCAATATTTTCATGTGATCGACGTTTTCTGCTTCGACATTTTCTGTTTCGGTCTTTTCTATTCATACCTATTGTAAAATTCTCGGTTGAATCTATTGTATATTATTATCTACTTTATTGCTTGGCTGAATTGACTGTTTATGCATGATATTCAACGTTTTCTTGTCATTTCTCCTTATCACATTATTCTTCTTTCTATTGTTACTATATATTGCGGATCATCTCTCTCCTTGATTCTTCATCTCCTCCTTTCGTATTTCTCCTAGTTGCCTATATAAAGGTATGCTTTTGATGTAAACAATACGGTTGATGATATGAAGAAGCTAAACAATGCGTAATTCCATCTGCACTAGCAACTGTTCTATCTAAAATCGTCATACCTATTGATCAAACTTGATACGTTTTTGCTATTAAAATCCAGCTGACACTACTATTAGCCTATGAAATTAGTGTATGAAGCAGTCGAAAATAAAGGACGAAATACATTTTTTAAAAATTTTATTCAAAATCCTTCTAATTCTATCTCGAGCAATTGACATCACAAAAAGAATGACTAACGAAAACAGGCACACATACTGCTACAAAAGAGAATCGATATTTTCTCTCTTTTGTATCATTATGTGTAATTTTTTTGTCAGTTTTTCTCGTGATGATAATACTTGTCGATATGTTAAGATAGAATTAGAAGTGATTTGAATTAAATCACAAAATTGTACATATTTTCGTTGCAATCTAGTACTATTTTAGCATTCTGCTTTGTCATAAATCATTTCGTTTATCAATGACAAACTTGAATGAGACTATAAAAGATAACAGTAATTCATTTTTAGAACTATGACTACCTATTTATTATTAATTCTATTACTGCTATCACATCAGCATACGAACGTTCAAGCAGGACGTTCTGCTCTCTGTTTTTTGACACGTATACCAGCATTAGAAACACTTGAATTTGCACAAGAATTGGCTCAAGATGCAATAGAATATGATGTTGATGTATTTATTATGATTGATGATAATAAATTTAATGTATCTACCATAAATATTTCATCCAATATCCGATTAGTTCAAATTTCAAATCAAGAATGTATTTATTATGGTTATCGAAAAACAATTTATGTAGGAAAAGGCTGGCCAAAAATTACATCATGGGATAAAGCTCTTCTCTATTTTACTTTATTGAATAATAATTATGGATTTGTTTGGTTAATTGAAAATGATGTTTTAATTCCAAGTGTACAAGCATTTCGTTCATTACATCAACTTTATTCGAATACTAGTGATCTTATTGTTCCAAGTAATAAAATTAATTTATTAGGTGATACATCAACTCGGATTTGGTGGCCACAGGCAGTTGGAAAACTTATCCTACCTTGGTCTCATTCAATGGTTAATGTAGTAGGATTAAGTCGACGAATGCTAATAGCTATTGGTGATTATGTTCATTTGTTAGGCGAAGTACCATTTCATGAATTTTTCTTCCATACATTAGCTATTCATTTAAGGGTGTGGGTGTGGGTGTGGGTGTGGGTGTGGGTGTGGGTATGGGTGGGTGTGGGTGTGGGTGTGGGTGTGGGTGTGGGTGTGGGTGTGGGTGTGATTGTTCCAAGTAATAAAATTAATTTATTAGGTGATACATCAACTCG
>CAJNOL010002469.1:11875-23470 GCA_905250125.1 Rotaria sordida | reverse complement strand
GTGGGTGAGATTGAAGAGGAGATCCACACCCCACACCCACACCCACATCCACATCCACACACCCACACCCACCCACACCCACACCCTCGTATAAAGACATGACGTATGATGACCCGATTGGTCTTAACAAAATGGATGATCATAATAAAATCGCATTACTTGACTATGACCACTCGTCAAGCGTATACACTGATCCAGCAGATATGTTTCCACCATACGTTTCAATTTTTTCTGAAGTTGATGAATAACTAGAGCATCATCGACAGGCAGAGATGTCATCTAATGGTCTGTTTTACTTTAGTGAACGAAATAATGCAGCCTCTTTCACTCATTTAGATGAGATGTATTTTGACGACAACAAGAAGGGATGTGATAATAATTTAAACGATCCATTTTTAGCACCACCTATGATAAATGTTGTCTTTGAGGTAATCCAAGTGTGGAGGCTTGTGGATCCACGTCACGTCGTGAGTAGTATCGATTCTGCAAGTGGATATTAATTTATTTGTGATTAGATTATTTTGACTGGCCATCCCAATGTGTTTCTTTTGCGATGCTTAGCCAAAATGATATCCGATCATATCTTAAGTGCAATAATGTTATCCGAAAGAGAGAAGAAGATGACGTCATTATGAACGCAAAAAAAATTTGATTGCTAATAGACTACGCTCAAAAGATGTCGTAGTCTATGATTCAATGTTCATTTGTCCTAAACACCGAAGCTCATTTGGTATTGATTGGCATTCTGTTAAGTCCAGATGTCATCATCCTGATCATGAGTCAAATATTCGTTCCACTGCTTCTGATTGCCGCCAAGCTAGTCTGGCTATCTGCTTAAAAATTGACGGATTTCTATTGGATGGAAGGTAGTTTTACAGGAATTGCTAAAGCGTTTTAATTGAATTTTATTGACTTTTAGGTGATGTTCAAAGCATAGAAAAACAGTATCCGTGATACCTAATGATGTGTCATTAGGTCAAATTACAACATTTACTAGCAGAATAGAAGGGTCTGAATTTAGCGTGGATGACTCACGGGATTCTATGAATCGAATTCTGACTCAGGTTAACTTGAGTCCTATTCGGTCGCAGGCGAGAAAAAACTTGGATCAGCATTCAAGCAATGGTCTTCGCCGTCTCACCTCAAAACTCACTAGTACAATGCGAGTTATACAAAGTACGTGATGATTAGGAATCCGTGCATTATTATAACTACAAAAGTTTATGAATTGTAGAGAAGATGACAGGAACACTTGCACCAGGTCAAAGTGAAGAATTGTTACAAATGGCTCATCTTGCCTAAAGTAATAAGGACATTCGAGAGTTGGATGAAACATTGAATAATGAGATGATACAAAATATAAAGCAAATATACGACCTATATGTAGAGCAAAAGGAGCCATTTATTGAGCAAGTTCGACTTCTTTTACTGCTTCCACGGTCATGGGGTTATGAAAAAGTCATCGATCTTTTCGCTTGCTCACACCACGCAATTAAAGCAGCTCATCGGATGCATGAGGAACAGGAATATCTTTTGAAAAGAGATAATGAACCATCTATTAGACAGCGAGTTGATCTTGAAAAGATCAAACACTTCGTCAATTGGCTGGTTGAGAGCAATACTCTTGTCTCAGGCAACTGCGGAATTTTTGCTGATGGATGTATGTCTTTTTTCCTCTATTAATCTTTTCTTATTTCACAGGTACATATAGTCCCACTACCCTATGCATGGACAATGGAGATAAATATGAAGTACCAAAACAAATTCTTCAACTGCAGAAAACTCATGCCCTTATTGACTACAAGAAGTACTGTGACGAGACAGATTTTAAAAGTTTAGGTAACAGCAAATTATACGATATTCTCAACAGTATTAAACCTGCGCAGCAACAGGCTGTCACAGGACTGGACGAATTTGTTGTTGAAGGTGTCAGAGCATGGCATGCACTTTCGGGTACGTAAAAAAACATAACGACTTGCACTTAAGAAAACATTTTTGTAACTTTTAGATATAGTGGAGGGACTGCCTATTCCCCAGGCTGATCGAAGACGTCTTAAGAAACAGATTGATATGGCCGAAACATACCAAAAAAACAAGGCACAGTAGTCACTGCTCACCTGATTCAACCTGTATTACCCATTGCACTACGTTTGCTCTTAGTGATGCTAACTGTATTGAGCAATACTCAAAGTATAACCATGTACATACAACCACTTGTCCCAATTGCACAAATATTATTCGAACGCTTGACGAAATTCAAGAAAAACTAGAAAAAGTCGTTGATAAGGATGTTAAAGAGGAAGCCAAATACGACTTTAAAAATGTTCCAGAACATATTATCGAGTGGTCTCGCTATAAACTATGTGCTGCTCAACAAGACTTGAAAAAGATGAAGATTATCTCGCAAATGGGAATTGATGAAGCATTCTGTACATTCGATTGGGGTCAGAAGATTTTACCACAAGAGTATCGTGAACCTCAAAGAAAGTATTTTGGAAAAAAAGGCATGTTGGTTTTTGTTGGTTCATTTGTTTGGAAAGAGAGAACAGCATCAATTATCATCGATACTGCTGCAACTCCCAATAATTCATGGAAACTCGTCTTCTCTACTACTTCATATATTCTTGCATTAACAAACGCTTCTCAAACAGAAATCGATACGCTAAGTGCTGGGGAAGCTGTTTTGAAACAGTTCAAGTTTGATTATCCACATACAGGTTGATTACGTTATTTTTAATAGTTTTGTGTAGTTTGCTATATTTTTGTAAAACATTGGAGGTTTCTTATTTTGATACAGTTGGATAGAGCATCCACTACACTATCGAACCATATAGTTTACATTTTCTTTCCTTTAGTTCTTCTCCAAAAAAATTGATAAACCTCGAAAAGCAGTAAAAAAAACTTTTGCACGCACCATGGATGGGCAGGATAAATGACTGTGTTTTGCATTCTTTTGTATCATCTAATACATTTCATTAGAAAACAAAATACACCAGAAGATGCAGCGTGAAAAGCTCTACAATTTACGCAAGACCACTTGTTTTATAGTTTTAAATTTTGTTTTCGATCTAGACAAAAAAGGAGGAAAATTGGTTCCAAAGCATTTCTGAATATTTTTTTGAACAATTACAATAAGCTTTATCGTGTAAGTTGTAGAGCATTTCACGCTGTATCTTCTCGTATAGTTTGCTTTTTTTTTACGAAGACATATCAGGTGATAAAAATATGAAATTAGAAAACGACAGCAGAAAAAAATTATTTTTTTGTACCGGCGAAAATTGGTCGCACGGAATTTTCCTTGTTTGAAAACAAAAAGTGTACAATTAAAATAAACATTACCTTGTAAATTGAAGAGCTTTTCACGCAGCATCTTCTGGTGTATTTTGCTTTCTAATAAAACGTTTTAGATGAGGCAAAAATAAAACACAAAACGCAGCCATTTATCCTGCCCATCCATGGTGCGTGCAAAAGTTTTTTTTACTGCTTTTCGAGGTTTATCAATTTTTTTGGAGAAGAACTAAAGGAAAGAAAATGTAAACTATATGGTTCGATAGTGTAGTGGATGCTCTATCCAACTGTATCAAAATAAGAAACCTCCAATGTTTTACAAAAATATAGCAAACTACACAAAACTATTAAAAATAACGTAATCAATCTGTGTAAAAAGACTTCATAAACGAACTGATAATACAAGCAATTTTTCATCACATGCAACACCTGAAGCTGAAAAAGTGATTTGTGAGAGAGTAAGTTTCTGCTACAGTATTGACTTCGACATAACTAACATGTTGTATCGTATAACTTGGTTTCGATTTGTTGACTCGGGACTATAGCGAGGTGCAAAAAGGTAAAGATATATGTGCTCGAATTCGTGGAGTGGCTAAGAGTCGAATGCGTCCATGGATAGCTACAGGAAATAATTTACTAATTGCACATGACATAAAAGAAGGAATGAAACATGCTGGGGAGATCAAGTACACAAAAGTGGCCGTAGCAGAGGTTATACCCGGTGAAGGTATGCGCATCATTAATTCAAAGTTAATTTGTCTCTTATTTGGTTTGTTTTAAGGCTACGTGGACAAAACTAATGTTCCAAACATCTCATCCGTACAATCGATCCAGTACGAAGGAGGAACCATGAAAGTTTTCAAGGCTTCCAGTATTGGTTCTGGTCTATCAGTTCCTTACAAAAAATTAAATATTGAGACCAATATGAGAGTGACAAGTCCCTTCATAGTGTCGATCAATGATCAATCTTCAGGGGCAATACCGAAAAAGTATGAAATTTCAGCTCTAAATATTGACCTTACTTTTTTAATAAACAGGAGAGCTGATCGCAAGTATTATGACTTATCCATATGCCCTATAGCTGGATGTATCGCAACGTTCGAATTAAGCATCGAACTCGACGCACATATTACAGCCAACCAACACAACATTCCAAACGAAAGCTCTCGAACAGCAAATAATATTGCTCGAGCTCATCTTACCAATATTCTAAAATCGACATCGATGCAATCAACTGTTGAAACGAGAATAATTCTTCAACACCAAGACATTTCTTCTATTGATATATCACTATCTGCTCATTATGAGCCTTTCTCGTCCTGCACCTGGGCATTAAGAACCCGCAAACTTGGAAATCCAATGAGCGAAAGAATGAAAAGTTTTTTAGAACAAATCTGGCATGACTCAATAAAAACAAACTCAGGAATTACGCCCGAAAACGTTCAAGAACTGATACGAAAGAAAAGAGACACCAATGGAATCAAATTTTTTCAAATACACGAGCATCCTACAAAAAATCAGATTAAATATCGGCTGCGTAAGCTAAGTGAGAAACATGGTGTGACCGTTAAACAACAACTGATCGCAGAAATCATCAACGACAACACAGAAGAGTAGAGATTTTATGACACCAGTTTTGTCTATACTTTGAAAACCGCTTTCAAACTTTATCGCGCTTACTCAAGTAGTGGATCACTTTTTTCATAAAGTATCAAAAAAAAGGCAGCCTCAATATTAACACGATGAAATAACATCTACAACTCACAGAAGCATGTTGTAGCGGGCTTGAGAAGAAAGCTATTATAAAACATATGATAAAACTAACAGCATTAGTAAACAAAAATATCTAGTTATCGTAGAATACGGAGGATTATATTTGCGTGATATAAACCGAGTTACCTAGGTTGTATTTCATATAATCCATGTTTCAAATACTATACACTGCCAGAAATAATATTAATACATCGATGAACCACAACTAAGATTGAACAACCAAAAACCGCCGACATAATATGTCATTATAATTAGACATTCATGAGCAGTCAACGACTTTTCTCAGGTTTTTATAGAATTTTTTTTCCCGTGTTAGAGTTCAAAAGTAGTTAGAAGCTGTCATTCACAAAATACAGAAAACTATAACGTCAATAACAAAAAAGTTGAATAGCAAGGTGATTTTCTCGCAATACCTACGGACACAATATAAATGAATGGTTGTCTACTTTCTGATTAAACATTTTTAATTGAAATTTCTCTCAACTAAGAGTCCGAACATGGTTGTAAATGAAATGGTCAATGTTGTTCTTTTAAAAGTTAAAAAAAATTTTTTCAATATAGCCGTACTCTCTCTCGGGAGTCTGATTGGGTTTATAATTCTTTTTTCACCTTCTGCGAAAACAATGTTGATCATTTCTATCTGAATTTATGCTTTGGTTTTACTTAGAAAGAAGCCTTTGATTACAAATAGTTGACTAGAAAATGTCTTTACATAGATATATATTTCCCATACAAATGTTCCGAGAAAGCCGCGTAGATGTTCAAGTTTATTGCTATTGAGGTCATGATTTTTTTTTACAAATGATAGTTTCTGACCACTTTTCATCTAAATAAGGCAAAAGACTGAAAAAAGAAACTTTTCCAAAAAGTAATTGATTACCCAAACATTTCCCTTATTAGAGTAGCGGTTTACACGCATATTATTGAACCAAATATTCTTATATTTTTGTTTGTTTTTCAAGTAAAATTTAAGGTACACGTAGCTGACTATAACCATTGTATTCTCCGTCAAAAATAACCTCGATCTTATAAGTTAAAATAGGTTATAAAGCGAAGAAGGAAATCATGGTGATGGAGTACATATATCTGGTATGGAGCTTCCAAAGATATCCTCCGGTGCAAGCCATTTCTGGATGTCCCAGGCTGATTTTACCATGAAGTTGTACAGCTCAGATGGCTATTCCAACTTCTTAAGCTCAACCCTCATACAACCTGGTTTCTTGGGAGAGGAAACCCCGTCTAAAAATCACGATTTTCATCAAAAACTCATTTTTGAGAGAGTTATACTGATCGAAAGGAAAAGCATATAAAGCTGAAATTTCTAGGGAAAACACACCTTTATATGCTTTAGTTCCAGTAAAAATTTCAGACCTCTATCATGTTTTCATCACGAGTTATGAAGCACCAAAGTCACCCAAAATATGAATTTTTGCTCATATTCATTGAATGCGTCATAGAACATGGAGGATGTAACATTTTGATTTGAAACTTCTATGGTGATTATAACTCATGAAGGTATATACTCTGACAAAATTTCAGTCCAATCGGTCACACCGCTCCTGAGATATGGGCCTGTGAGGACCCCCTTCAGTGAAGTGCTGATTTTTAGTGCTTTTCATAAAACCGCTATAAAAAATCAACGGTTCAATATTTTTGAAAACGGCTTGCGTCAACGTCCATAAAACACTTCTCTCTATAAGAATATTCTAGATTGAGCAAAATCTGAAGACCTCGTTTGAGCAACTCAGGTCGTGGCTTACGTGAAATGGCTCCTAAGTAAAATCAATTAAAATAACATCTTACATCGAGTTTAATCGAAATGTGGTACTTTTAATCGATTTTTTGCGATTACTTTTCAAAAAATTGATTTTAGTCAGATTTTTAGCTTTTTTTGCACGCGTACGCTCAATAGCGAGACACTGTTCCCGCCTTCTTAATATTCTCAGTGGAAAAATCCATTTTTTTATGGAATGGTTTTTCGAACGCTGTCAAAGATGGAAACAGTATTTTAATTTCTAAATCAAATCGTTCGATACAGAATTCTATGCTGCATAAGTTCTACCGCATCCCAGAGAGAAAATACGCTCAATACCGAGACAATGATCCCGGCTACTTAATGCTGCTGGTGAGAAAATACAGGATTTGGAATTTTTTTTTCGAATTTTGCCAAAGAAACAAAAAAGTATTTTAATTTCTACATTAAACCATTCGATACAGAATGCAAATCTGTATAAAGTTGACTACACCCGAAAGAGAGTCACGCTCGATAGTGAGGCACTCTCCTCGGGCTCTGAATGCTTCCAGTGAAAAATGGAGTTTTTGGGATGTTTTTTCGAATCTTGTCAAAGACAGAAAATAAATGTTTACTTTTTAATTATTATGTTCGTTGAAGAATTCAATTCTGAATTAGATTTACCACATCCGAAAGAGATAACATGCTTAGCAACAAGAAACTGTTTCTCCGCATTTAAAGTTCGCAGTCACAAAACCTAGTTTTTGGGTTTTTTCCAAGCGTACGAATGAATAAAGAAGTGTTTGGGTTTGTAAATCAAGCCATGAGATGCAGAATGAAATGCTGCATAAAGTCAACTACTTGCGAAAGACAGGCCATGATCAACGTAATGGATATATTGCTTGATTTTTATGTATAACATATAAGAATCTTTTCCGCAGTGTTTTTTAGTCAATAATGATATAAGTTAGATGAGATGTGTTTTGATGTCGACATTGCTTCGTGCATATTCGAATTGTGAATAAGATGAATGGCAACCGAAAGTAAACCAAATCCGAAAACACAGAAACAATTAATATTGTCGAAGGGATATTATATTCTCTTGGGGTTGATTTATATAAATGTTCGCTAAATGTTTTAACGAAAATTTTATTTTAGTATAGTTTATTGAGTTGTTTTCTTTTCAATCAATGTCAATAGTTCTTATAAACTTTTTATACTACTATAAGTGTTATATATGGCATGAGATTGATGTGCATCGATTCTTGCTTCGTTTGCAGATATTCTTACAGTATTCTAAAATCATAACATGTAGAGCGTTTATATAATGAAAATGACTCAAACAACGTGACTAAATAATTCTGCGTAACCATTAATTTTTAAATTCAAATCTTCTTTGAGTTCTGTCTAGTCCAATTAACCTATTAGTCGTTTACACGAACACAGTCGCAGAACAAAAGGATCGAAATTAGTGTATAGCAGTGATGAAGTCAATGCCTATTCGAAAAATTTTTCCTTTTCACTTTTTATTTTCGAAAACATAGAAGAATTACTCAATTTTATTATCATTTCACAACCATAAACAATTTAATGTGGAACTCATCCAACAACAGTCAGAAACACAGATAGTCTTATTGATCAATTCTTCCAGCCAAAGTTTTATTCACTTGACTTGACAAGATAAAATCAAACTTTTCCCAACGAGTCTTCATCCTTGCCTTGCTCTCTATCCGCATAAAAATATCAAAAATTCATTCAAATCTTTCACGAAACTTTCTCCAAATGTTATTGCAAGACTGTCCTTAAAAACCTCACCTGCATAGGAATGACTATTCGATAAGCTTTTCAAAAATACTTCTACCAAACATCACTATCATCTAACAATGAAGAAACAAACCATTTCGTAAATATAGAATCTTCATCAGAACATTATCAACTATTATGCGATAAATCTCAATATCTGAACGAATATCAATTCAAAACACCAATCAATATTCATCTGCATATCTACAGCAATTGATAGTTAAACAAACAACTTTACAACAAAACAGACATCAATATCTCAACACCATGCAAAATCATCGCGTATAATATTTGGATAGTTTCTCATCACTCAAAACCTCGCTTACTCATCAATGCTACAAACTCAAGAAAAGTGGAGCATTAAGAAAATCCTACCTATATAATCGAATTTATCCCAAAAACGTTAAAATCAAAAATATTGAATAACTGTACAATACTGAATTATTTTTGATTTTGATGATCATCAGATGATATTCGAATTCATCTCATCATCATTAAATTCCAAAATATTCAATAATTGTAGAATATTGAATTATTTTTGATTTTAATGATCATCAGATGATATTCGAATTCATCTCACGAAAATTAACTTCAAAAATTTTCAATAATTGTAGCATATTGAATTATTTTTGATTTTAATGATCATCAGATGATATTCGAATTCATCTCACGAAAATTAACTTCAAAAATTTTCAATAATTGTAGCATATTAAATTATTTTTGATTTTAATGATCATCAGATGATGTTCGAATTCATCTCATAAACATTAAATTCCAAAATATTGAATAATTGTAGAATATTGAATTATTATTGATTTTAATGATCATAAGATGATATTGGAATTCATCTCATAAACATTAAATTCCAAAATATTGAATAATTGTAGAATATTGAATTATTTTTGATTTTAATGATCATCAGATGGTATTCGAATTCATCTCAGGAAGATTAAATTCGAAAATATTGAATAATTGTAGAATATTGAATTATGTTTGATTTTAATGGTCATCAGATGATATTTGAATTCATCTCATGATCATTAAATTCAAAAATATTAAATAATTGTAGAATATTGAATTATTTTTGATTTTAATGATCATCAGATGATATTCGAATTCATCGCACGAACATTGAAATCAAAAATATTGAATAATTGTAGAATATTGAATTATTTCTGATTTGAATGATCATCAGATGATATTCGAATTCATCTCAGCATCATTAAATTCCAAAATATTGAATAATTGTAGAATATTGAATTATTATTGATTTTAATGATCATCAGATGATATTCGAATTCATCTCATCATCATTAAATTCAAAAATATTGAATAATTGTAGAATATTGAATTATTTTTGATTTTAATGATCATCAGATGATATCTGAATTCATCTCACGAACATTAACTTCAAAAATATTGAATAATTGTAGAATATTGAATTATTTTTGATTTTAATGATCATCAGATGATATTCGAATTCCTCTCAGCATCATTAAATTCCAAAAATATTGAATAATTGTAGAATATTGAATTATTATTGATTTTAATGATCATCAGATGATATTCGAATTCATCTCATCATCATTAAATTCAAAAATATTGAATAATTGTAGAATATTGAATTATTATTGATTTTAATGATCATCAGATGATATTCGAATTCATCTCACCATCATTAAATTCGAAAATATTGAATAATTGTAGAATATTGAATTGTTTTTGATTTTAATGATGATCAGATGATATTCGAATTCATCTCAAAAAGATTAAATTCCAAAATATTGAATAATTGTAGAAGATTGAATTATTTTTGATTTTAATGATGATCAGATGATATTCAAATTCACCTCAAGACGATTAAATTCCAAAATATTGAATAATTGTAGAATATTGAATTATTTGTGATTTTAATAATCATGATATGATATTCGAATTCATCTCAGGAAGATTAAATTCCAAAATATTGAATAATTGTAGAATATTGAATTATTTTTGATTTTAATGATCAACAGATGATATTCGAATTCATCTCACCATCATTAAATTCCAAAATATAGAATAATTGTAGAATATTGAATTATTTTTAATTTTAATGATCATAACATGATATTCGAATTCATCTCAAGAAGATTACATTCAAAAATATTCAATAATTGTAGAATATTGAATTACTGTTAATTTTAATGATCATCAGATGATATTCGAATTCATCTCAGGAAGATTAAATTCAAAAATATTGAATAATTGTAGAATATTGAATTATTTGTGATTTTAATAATCATCAGATGATATTCGAATTCATCTCACCATCATTAAATTCGAAAAATATAGAATAATTGTAGAATATTGAATTATTTTTGATTTTAATGATCATCAGATGATATTCGAATTCATCTCATAAACATTAAATTCAAAAATATTGAATAATTGTAGAATATTGAATTATGTTTGATTTTAATGATCATCAGATGATGTTCGAATTCATCTCATAAACATTACATTCAAAAATATTGAATAATTGTAGAAGATTGAATTATTTTTGATTTTAACGATGATCAGATGATATTCGAATTCATCTCACCATCATTAAATTCAAAAATATTGAATAATTATAGAATATTGAATTATTGTTAATTTTAATGATCATCACATGATATTCGAATTCATCTCAAGAAGATTAAATTCAAAAATATTGAATAATTGTAGAATATTGAATTATTTTTGATTTTAATGATCATCAGATGATATTCGAATTCATCTCATCATCATTAAATTCAAAAATATTGAATAATTGTAGAATATGGAATTATTTTTGATTTTAATGATGATCAGATCATATTCGAATTCATCTCACTATCATTAAATTCCAAAATATTGAATAATTGTAGAATATTGAATTATTTGTGATTTTAATGATGATCAGATGATATTCGAATTCATCTCAAGAAGATTAAATTCAAAAATATTGAATAATTGTAGAATATTGAATTATTTTT
>CAJNOL010002468.1:0-38289 GCA_905250125.1 Rotaria sordida | reverse complement strand
AGTAACATTAAAAAAAAAGAAGAAAGAAAGAAAGGAAACTTTTTTTTAAAAACGTCATACAATTTTCTTGATAGTTATCTGTAGGCATTAATTTTCTTTTGACGTATGTATAAGCCTATAAATAAAAAAAAAAAAAAACGTATTATTGTTTCGATATTTTAAAAATTTTTGACGAAGACAAACAAAAAAAAAAAAGAAGAAGAAGAAAAAAAAAGAGAAAAAGAGAAAATTTTTTTAAACAGCGTTTGATACTGAAAGATGTTTAGATAAATGTGCAGCTTGATGTGTATTTTCTAATCCACGCATCATTGGATCATGTGGATTCCATGTTAATATTCGTACTGTTTTAGCTGTATGTTCTTGTAATGTATGAAATGAAGCTGTAGGTGTTAATGTTGTATCTGTTGGTATTCTATTATTTATTAATGTTGCTTTAACTAATTGATGTTGTCGTCGTCGTTCAAAATTCGAATAATAATGTGATGTTTTATAAGCTGTATGATTTTTTCTATTTAAATCATATGATGAATCAAGATCTGTTGTATCTGACACATGTCGTTCAAGTGTAGCAAGCCATGATGGTGTTGTACAACAAAAACATATATGTTTACAAAAAAATAATATAACCGTACCAAATACACGAAAAAATATACGACGAATTATACGTTCAAAATCTGCACGAAAACGTGTTGATGTTGACCAATAAAGAAGAAAATTAATAGCATGATTAGATTCACGCATACCTTTTTCAATAACAGTTAAATATGGATGAAATACACCCATACATACTTGAATATTTTCATATAGATTTCGTGTAAAATGACATTCACGATAATTATAAAATATATATGCTATACACCAGTGTACATAAAATGGACCAAGTAGAATAAGAAATGCAAATGAAGCAACAAGTAACATAACTGTTGTTCCACGTTTTTCCACTACACTAAATTATAATTATAAAAATTTTATTAGATTTAAAAAAAAAAGAAAAGAAACAAAAAGATAAATAAGAAATAGAATGTTTGTTTAAGTCTAGTGTTGATAGATTTCATTAGAAATACAATTGAATGATGCTTTCATTCAAGAATAAAGTTATGATGGGTTTAAATAAAGCTTATTAACTTGACTTGTGACATATAGATATATTGATGAATGAAAATAAATTTCTTTTTAAGTGTTTTCAGAAATAATTATAGAAGATACCATATATTTATCGTTTACGTATGCTTCTGATTAGAAAATTGAATTTACACTCTATGTTGTTGATTGATAGTTAACTGGTGAAAATCAGCGCTCTCTCTTTTAAAAGTTCTTTTTCTATAGAACGAACCATTGATAAGTAATATGTTATTATTGATATGATAATATCTGAGTTGATAGACTCTTTTTTTTTGAGAATCATAAATTAGAATTCTATTAAGAAAGTAATAATAATCAATAATATTTGAAATATTAAAGAATACGTTCATATAACATTAATATTTGCTCGTCACAATAACTAAATATTAGCATTTAATCTCATTTGTCTATTGACCTTCTAATGTATAGCTAAATATTTCTGACATTATTATAATGGATATAAGAGTGTTTATGTCATATTAAAATATTAAAGAGATATAAAAACAAAAAAAGAAATCTTCTTGTGTCTGTTGTTTATAAGATTGATGAAGTCAATCTCATTATTAAGTTTGTTTCTCCTTGAGTTATACCAAATAGTTCTGTCTATCAGAAATTTTCTATTCTTATCAGACAATCACGTCATCGATGTATATTCTCATTAAGCATGTTTTATGGCTAACTTACAGATAAAAAACAACAACAATACAGTTTGATATACTAAAGAATTTTGCAACATTTGTTGTTGTTGTTTTTTTTTGTCCTACTAAGATTAATACACGTTTGTTTTTGTTTTGCAAACAAACAAATAATAATAATAATAATAATATACAAATAAATTATTTTCTTACTTTGTAGAAAAACGTCTCATTGTACCATTTTCACCTTTAGCTTTAAAACGTTGTCGAGATTTTTTAAGTTCAATTATAATTAATAAATTACTTATTGTTATACCAACAAATGGTAACATTGCATAGGAAATAACAGTAAAAAATCCACGGAATATTTGATAATAATCAGCTTGTAATGTATCAAATGCTTCACAATGTAATGTACCACTTGTATAAAAAATAAAATCAAATGGAATTGGTACAACAAATATAAACATAATAAATGCTAATAATGGTAAACGTAATTTATTAAATGTATGTCGACAAAATGGATATTTAATAACAATACAACGTTCAATAGCAATTAATAATAATGTTGTTGATGAACATTGACGAAAATATAAAAAAAATATTCCAAACATTTTACAAAATGTTGCTGAAGCTTTTAAATAAGTCATTACAGTACGAAATAATTGTGCAAATAAACTTGATGCTAAACTTAATAAATCAAAACATGTTAATGCAACAAATAATGCAAATGATGTTGATCGTCTTAATGAACCAAATATTAAAACAAGAAAAACAAATGTATTTAATAGAATACCAATTGTAACAATACAATATGTAAATATAGCTAAATGATTTCGTGATAAATAACGAAATACACTATAACGTTGACAAAATAATGTTTGATTATTAAGAAAATCAATATGATAAGGTTTTATAATTAAATCATTATCATTAATTAAATAATATGTTGAATTTGATTTAGTATTACAAACTGATAATAATGTTTCTTTTGAACGTATACAACATCCAGCATGCCATTGAGGTTTTTTATAGAATAAAAAATTTATGGAAGTATTTAAACCAAAATCCGTAAAAACATATATGTCACGATTGGCAAGAGTTATTTCTGATGGTGGTAATGTTGTAGTAGCAATTGTTAAAGGAAATAAACATGAAAATAAAAGAATAAGAAAACTTAATTTAGGAAGAAGAAAAAAATTTTGTTGAGTTTTTTTTGTTTCAAAAAAATTTCGTTCAGATATATATCGACGTAAATGATCTGTTGAAAGAATAAAATCAATAAAATATTCTAATTTTTTAACGACGATAGTAAAATGAATTAATTGATGATGTACTTGCACAATTTTTTTGATTAAATATTGATGAAGTATTACCATATTGAGATGTATTTGATGGAATGGAACATTCACATGTGCACGAACAAAGATGATAACAGCAACAACGAAAATAACCAAGAAATTGTTTCGAACGTGATGATCGAGTATTATTGATGTTTTCTTCATGTCGTTGTTGACGTTGACTTTTTTTATAAGTGTTACATTGTGGGGAGATAGAGGCAGATGATGATAATGAAACATTATTATGATGATGACGAGTAGAACAAGCAGAAGAAGATGAAACAAGTAAAGTACTACGACTAACACTGCTTGATGAGGGTAATATTGATGGTGATTGAGATTTTCTTTTGATCTTAAACATGATGAACGTACGATAATAACAAATAGACAAGGACAACGGATTGAACAATACAATGAAAACAAAAATTTGATGACAATGTATATGTGATCACTAAAAATAGAATTATTATAATATATATATACCTTATAAGAATAAATTTAATGAAACTATGAATAATTTTTCTCTGTTCGTTGTCAAAAATTAGAAAAGCAATATCTTTATTAATTCATAATTGAATTTATTAAAAGCAATCAAATAAAAATTTTCTCTCAATATATATATATATATATTTATATATTTTTTTTCTTTTTATATGATTAATTAACGACACTTACTTGTAGATATAAGTTATATCAATAGAAAAAAAATATAAAGCCATTCAAATACCAAGAATTTATATATATATATATGTAGTGCTTCTTTTTTTTTTTATTTTTGTTATCTTTAATCATTTAGAATAAAAACAAAAGGCATCCACTCAACTAAGATTAATACTTGTATTTCGTTTCTCTTTTCAGCATAAAAAAAAAAAAAAATTGTTGTCATAACTAATATGGAACACTTATACGACACATCCCATTTCTTGCTAGGGAGTTTCTCATATGCATCTATGTAAATCGTACTTGATGTGGTTGATGATGTACTCGTGATGATGATGGCGTATATGTGCTATTTCATGCATTGTCAATGCCAACTGTTTTCCATAAACAATCCAACAAAGTTATATGAAATGCTTTCAATTCAAATATATTGAGACGAACTTTTGATGAATAAATAAACGTTTCCATAATATGATGTATGGAAATATTATTCAAACAAAATATCCTTTTTTTAAATGACAAGCTAATATATATAAGCGCATCAATATTTATATATATTTACACGTGTTAGTGATCTTTAACAAAAGAAGAAAAAAAAGGATAGAATCTAAGAATAACAATCTATCTGGTAGTTTTATTTTTGTACACATAATGTTAATATCATCAGTCATAAGACAACAGCGACAAAAGACTTGATATATTGTCGATATTTGCAAATTTGTTCGGTGGCCAAAAGCACACATACAGTTCCAACGATAAGATGATAATCAAGCAAACATGTGTGTATGTATTTGCCCGCCAGTACCACCATAGACAAGAGCAAATAAAGGAAAACTAAATTGGATTAACGTCACATAATCTCAAAGTCCTTAGGTCGAAGAGTTTTTATTTTTTTTTGTTTTTTTATATTTTTATTGCATTACTTATTGATAGATACAACGATGAAAATCAGAATAATAAATGAGCTACTTCTAAATGAGATCGGGAGTTGATTGTTCGATAGGGAAAAATATTAAAGTTTACTATGCTAGAATAAATATTGATCGAATTGCAATTGCACGATCGTCTAGTTGAACATAACACCCACACAATGATTATCACGAGGACAATATGTCATTGTTTTCTCAATTTTCGACATCAAATAATACAAAACAACAATAATAAAGAAAGAAAGAAAGAAAAAAAAAATAATAGTTTCTTTACTACTAACATCTTATGTTGAGTATCAGATAATAATTAAAGATAAATAATAATAAAAAATAATTATAGAATATATTCAATATTACTTACTTTTTTTCTTAATTGGTTAAGATAAGAAAGTCGATGATCAATCTGCAATTGTATGATAAATATTGAATATAACAAAAACAAAAACGAACGATAAATTGATTAAGATCTCTTCTCTTTATATGTGTATATATATATATATCTATATATATATAAATATATCTTTTTTTTTGTTCTGTATGTTGATTTCCGATCTACGTCAAACTAAGAAGTTTGTACCAAGATAATTTATCTATTGATTTCTTGAGATGATTCTCAATTAAAATAAATGAAATATTTTTGTTTTTGTCTTTCGTAAAGAATTGTTGTTATAATAAATAAATATATATATATATATAAATGTATAGGTGATTTAGACAATTTGTATTTTTTTATATTAATAATGTTTACCGAAAACGTATTCGACTTCCGAGTAGCAATGAGAAAGAAGAGAAGCGATCTATTTAACTACTACTTTCCTGGTAATAACGACAATAGGGTGCAGTAGTAATACAGAAACTTGAAGCGACACGTCGACAAAGAAAGAGAAGAACTTATGACGTCTATAAGAATAATCGGTCGTGTCATAGTGTATTTATGTGTGCGTGCATTTTCCGAAAAGAAAGAGAGAAGAGATAGGAGAGAAAGAGAAAGAGAAAGAGATAGGGTAGAAAATAGAGCAATACAGAGAGGAAAATCTAATGTTCACTCAAAAGAGTAATGATTGATTGCCGAAACGAAAATATCCTGCGACAGTCAATCATTTAGCTAAGTAGCATTTATGAGTAGAGAAAACAAGGAATAAAATGCAAATGCAATTTTTCTACATCACTTGCTTGATTTTTAAAGAATGCCAATTACCTGTTGTTCATTGTGTTCTCCTCCTCGTCTTCCTCTTTCTATCTCTCTCGCTTTTTTACTTTCCCCTCAATAACGGAAATTAAATCAATGTCATAACTCTCAATGTCTCCTTGCTCGTATGTTCCCTTGGAACATACCACTAAAAACTATAAAAGACAAAAAAAAAATCAAGCTTGCATCTCAAAAAAATCAGTGCATTTGTCCAAGGCAAGGACAAGAAACACCAAGACATGTGTTTCAGATGACAAAGACAAAAGCAACAAAAAAGGCGGAGAAAATTAGAATACGAAGATGATAGAAAATCTTCATTGCCTCATACAATTATCAAGCCTATATATCTTTAGATTTCTATCATTCTTTTCAATTAGCCGTACCGGTCTTTTATTTTTCTGATTGACATTGACAAAAGGCTTGTTTTACATATACTAGTGTATCACCAGGCTAATCGATCATTATTACTGTAACTTTAACAATACCATGTTACAATATATTTATAGAATCGATATAACGAACAACAATAGAATACTCAGATAAGGATGTTATAATTGTTTAAATAGTAAATATCTTACCTATTCAATTTGACTATCATTGTATAGTACGCCTTTCGAAAATCATTATGTATTATTATTATTATTTATAATAGAATTGAATTTCTATCAGAGGTAATCGTTTATTTATTTGCTTGGTTTATTACATGATAATAATAAGTATTGTATTGCGATATACAACGAATAATCAATATATATTATAGAACATGCTTTTAAACGACTAGCCTAATTGTAAAATAATCGGTCATTGTAATATTTCTATCTACGAATTGTTGTACTCTTGATTAAAAAAACAAAGAAACAAATAAATAAGAAAAACAACATGAGAAGAAAAAAACCTATATAACTCTTAAGTGACATAGCACATATTTTGGTGTCGACAGATAATAGGCCAGTACGATATTTATCACTAAAAAGTATTATTATTATTATTATTCTTTTTTTCTCCTTCTTAACTTTGCTCTAGTCTCCAAAGCCCACGTTTTTTTTGTCTTCTTTTTCTTGTTTTTTTTTTCTTTTATAAAAGAAGTTCTTATATTATTACCATAGAAGACGTATGATAATGAATCGTCATGCTCAACAAACTTTGTTTTTATTATTTTTTTGACAACATTATAGTGGAATTCATCAATGAAGCGAAGAAAATTTGTGTGTATGACATTCCATATACACACTACAAACAAAGTTGTTTTTTATGGTTTTATCCATCCATCTAAATTCTAATGCAAAATTTGTCGGAATATGTAATTTGAGATGACGATATACTAATATTGTTTTGATCGATGAATGTATTATTGACACATATATCGATATTTGTCGAAAAATGTAAATCTATGTTTAATTCATAGTTCACATTTTTCTTATTAAACAGAAAACTCCTTAAACTTATAATTTTAAAATATAATTATATTGTCTATTAAGCATTCAATCGATAATAAAAACAAAAGACTAAAAAGTTTATTGAGTATTTATCAATAATTATTCTTGTCTTATTTTCTTTCTATTGACGATAAACTTGTATACACACACTATGTGGGAGCTAATTGGAAACTGTAGGAAAGAGAATAGAAAGATGCGAAATATTATGATCATACTACTCAATGAATCAGTATTAGGATAATGATGACATTCAAGACCAATATATCATCAGTCGTTTCTTTGATCTCATTATCATGAAGAGTATATGGCATTACATTTTTTTGTTGTTTCTTTATTAGATCAGACAAACAAACCGAGCATAAACATAGATATATATCGAATGAAAAGAAAAAGAAAAGAAAAGAAATATGATGACAACAACAAATAAGTAAATAATCAAATGTCCACGCTTGAAAATCAAGACAAGCAGAAAAAGAAAAAGAGAAACCAATGTAAATATTAGATTTATATCGATCTTAGGTTTTTGTTTTTGTTTTTTTTCTTTCATTTTACCTATTGAGAAAAAAAAAACCGAGAAAAATTTTCCATCTTCATATTTAGTAAAAGTCAAAAAAAAAGAAAAAAAAATTATATATAAGTAAACAAAATCGTAGCATAGTGAGTAGAAGAAAAGAAAAAAGTAGAGAAACCAGAGCAAAAAATGAAAAAAGAAAAGCTAAAGAGAAAAAGAATTAATGACCATAAATAATAATAATAATAGTCTAGTATTTAGCTAGTACTATTTTATTTCATTTAATAATTTTGTAGAAGGTCATTTCATTTTATATAAATTGCCATCATCTTCTTTCTCGTCATGCACTAGCATGACCATGTTGTTGTTATTGTTTTTTTTGATTTTTATTTTGCTCGGTCGGCAATCATTTGCCATTCAGATTAGTATTAAGTATTGCTTTTTCTTACCATATTTGTCCTTTTTAATGGACATTTATTATCAATTGATTCATGTTAATAAACGACTAAAATCAGCCCACTATAAAAAACAAAAAAAAAAAATAATATTTATTTTTGTTAGGTATATATTTTCTTACTTGACTTGATTTTGTAATTAAATCCCAAATACGTGAAGCATGTGTTAACCATGCACGTTGTGTTTGACATTGTTCAATATGTGGACGATCAATAGCAAGTAATTGTTGTCGAAGTTGTCGAACAATTGAATCAGCATTTGAAAAACCAAGAAAACGTGATTGCCAATGTGATGAATGTGAATCACGAAAATCTCGTCGTGGAATAAATATTGTATTTACATAATCATAATTTATTTCTAAAATGAGAGAAAATTTTATTTTTTGAAAAACAAAAAAAAAATTATACAAACGTTTATCATCTAAATCTTGATCATTATCATTTGTTAGATCAATTTCCTAGAATAATTTATTTATAATAATAAATTGATTAGATATGAATAAACTATGTATATAAACTTAAATAATCGGTAAACTTTAATTTTTATTTTTTGATCATATTTTGAATTACAACTAGATGAAAACTCTAATTCATGACATGTAATAGATTAATAGTTGATAATAAAATATTTTTTTTGTCTTTAAGTCTCAAAATAATTTTCAAGGGAAGTTCCCTCCAACTGACTAATCGCTGTTTAAGCCGGAAGCTTATACATCATGTAAATCCTAATGGATTATGAATACCTTGAAAAAAAAAAACAAGTTCATGGTCTTAACTTATTGTGATAGACATACTGCACTTTTACGATACAATGCTATGGTCCTTCTCAGAAAATTTTTGGAATTTAGATTCAAAATTTTGCATAGAAATAAGTCATTATGAGAATAGTTAAGTGTGAAAGTATCAGACTATTTGATTTGTTCGTGTTCTCGAATAAGAACATGAAATCTACAGGTATATGCGATCGACGTAAAAGTTAAACTTTTAGTATGGTTATAATCTCGAGATAGAAACAACGAAAATATCTGTGTCTCCATAGCAATAAACTAACAACACGAACTCTTTTCAAAGTATTCATAACTTATTTGACTTTGCATAATGCATATAGTTTCAATTTAAAAGCGATTAAATTATTCGTAAATAGAATATTCAGATTTTATGTCTATGAGCAAAATCATTCTTTAGCAACGTTATGGAGTACTGTTAAAACTGAATAAAAAGTTCAAAAGCATTTCTAAACGGTATAAATCCTTTTTCAGAATTTCTAAATGATCGTAAGACAGATATTTTATTTAGAATTTCTAGAAAATCGAGTTTTTGAGTTTTATCATAGATGCGATTCGTGTCGTAGAGTCTATCCTCAAGGAGAAGACTATCTTTTTATTTGCATCAATATTGAATAAACATTCTTATATATAATTTATGTATGACAGATGGCGCTAGCTTACATAATCTGTCACGTGCTTTTAAAAACTTCACTTAAATATATAATATGTCATTGTTCAGTTAGGAAAATTGAAACTATTTCTACGTGGTTCAAAATATAATCAATATATTTTTTTTTACTATTTTAAAGGGCCTAAAATCAGGAATAAACTTTTATCCGGCGAGAGTTCTGTTTTAAGAAAAGCTAAATTTAATGTCGTGCAGTGACATTTTTTTTTGCTTATTTTAACACCCAAGCCAACGATTCTAGAGCTCAGACCCGTAGATTTCTGGTCAATGGATTCCTGTTTACAAGTTCCTACTATTTCCCAACCGTGCGTCATTCACTTCGATGTAATATGCTCATAAAAAATGAATGAAGACCATAAATAAACCGAAAATCCGCTGTATCGAACTGAAATTTTTATCAGAAGCGTGTTTTCTCACTAGAAGCACTTATTTCTGAAAATTTCAACCTAAATAGTCTATTGTAAAGCGAAATCTCCTTAATATTTAATTTACTTTATTTGTTTCATCATATTCTTCATGATTATTATTATTATTATCATCATCAATTAATTTTGTTTGTTGTAATAATTTAATTAATAAATTTTCATTTAATTCTTGTTGTTTTAAATCTGTAACAATATGTTTTAAATTTGTTTGTATTTTAATTTTATTTGTTTGTTTTAATGATGAATATATACGAAATTGTGTATCCATCATCATTTGTACTAATGAACGTTTTATTAATAAACGTTCTTGTGGTGATATATAATTATTACATTTATTTAATATAAAAACAATATGTGGTGAATGTGGTTTAATTATTTCATTTGTATTACGTTTTAATATAGGTCGTAATATATCAGCTAATTGTAATAAACGATATAAATATGGATCAGAAAATTGATCTTCAACAATTAAAACAATATGACAAACAGATAATATAAATGCAATTATTTCTAATGTTTGTAATTCAAGTATATTATCAACAAACATTGCTCGTGGATCAATTTGTTGTTGCCAAAAATGTGGTGTCGATATTGTTTGTTGTTGTTGTTGTTGTTGTGAACGAGAATAATCATTTGCTGATTGTAATATTTGTTGTTGATGTAATTGTGAACTTAATAATGGTTGTGTATCAAGTAATATTGTTTGTTCATTTGTTATATATATATCAATACCATGTGTTATTTTATGTGAATTTGATGATGCTGCTGGAAATATCATTAAACGATCTTCATCAATAAATTGATTACCACCTAATAATGAAAGTAATGTTGATTTACCAACTTTTTCTCTACCAATTGCACCAATAACAACAAAACCATCAGAATCTTGTAAATAATTATTTAATTGTCCATTTTCACACCATGTTAATGTATCATCAATTAATTTTAATGATGTTTTCATTGTCATTGATGATGAAAGTAAACGTGTATTTATTGATTGAATATGTTGTTCATGTTGTAATTGTGTTAATAATGGTGTTGAAATTGTTGATGTTGTACGTGTTAAATTTATTGGTCCATTTGATCGATGAACAATTGGAGGTGTTGATAAATTTGATGGTATATTAACTGAAGGAATTGTTGTTGTCGGTATAGATGAAGATACAGCAGGAGTTGATATTGGTGTAGATGGACTTGGTACAGGTGGTGAAACATTAACTGGTGCTTTTGCTGATGATAAAATTATAGGTACTGGTGACTGTTGTACGACCACTTGCTGGAAAAAGAAAACAAAAACAAGTATATCAATGATCTGTTATTGATAATTTTAATATTGTTACACATATGTGGAATTAAGAATATAGAAGAGCTCGTCGGATTGGTTCCGGATCCGACGGACTTTAGTCGTTGGAGGAATGTATAGCGTGTGATTGTCAAGTATCTCGTATCTTCGGGATGACTATTCAATTTCGATTAGGAAATTTCAATCTATTGGATTCGGCTCTGAGAAACTTTTTTTTGTTCTACTTGTTTATGAGAATATCTTGCTAATGTTTCTCTTCTTTATGAATTTATATAATAATGTTTTTTTTTTGTTTATTCTTCGACTCTAATGCAGAGAGAGCCTATCGAGTCCAAAATTTTCGCACACGGACCCAGTTTATTAACCGTTTTTAGAACCCAGACCAACCCGATAGGTTCTAACTCCGACAGAAAATACTGACGGAAAAAAGACTTTATTAAGAAATAACGATATTACTGTAAGACCCAGATATATTTAAGATTGTGTACAAAATTTCAGACTTCTAATTCCTCTGATTTATTGTAGGCTATCGTTTCTTTTATACTAATGAGACACGTTAATTGATCATATTTTGTATATCAATTTTCAATCCCTTAATGAAGTGTATTAAAAAAAAAAAGAATACATCACAAATTGTAGCTTGAAAAGCTCTACAATCTGTGTAAACGACAAAAAAGAAATTTCTTGTTCGGCAGCGTCAAAAAGACATAATCGAAAAATCATAAATTTTTCCTCACTCTGAAAACACTATAAAATGAAAGTATCTCAATAGTATATCACTACTCTGATATTGGTTTTCAAAAATCTCGTTCCTTTTAATGATAAAAACTTTAGAAATCTCAGATATTCTCGTGTTTTCTTGAGAAAATATCAAACAATTGCGATTAATTAAGGCAATTATAATTTTTTGAAAAATACTCTTTAAATATTTTGCCTTAATTAATCGTAATTGTCTGATATTTTCTCAAGAAAACACGAGATCTTTAAAAATCAATATCAGAGTAAGGAAAAATTTATGATTTTGCGATCATATCCTTTCGACGCTGCATCTTGCGATGTATTTTGTTTAATACACCTTATTAAAGGATTGAAAATTAATATACAAAACGCGACTATCCAATCCGTTATGTATTATATTGGAAATCGCATGGTAAACTACAATAAAGCATAAAATTGAAATTTTGCGATTATAGCAGTATAATTAGTTTTTAGATAAACAAAATTCGCTTGAAATAGAATAGTTCAATGTATTTAAATCTGAACTATTTGATGGTTAATGATCCTTGCAAATGAAAAATTGTTCTGACTTCATTGTTGTGTAATGTACGGATGTAAGATTTTGCGTCAATGTTTGTTTGATTTTCATTTTGCTTGAGATCAAAAGAAATAAAACGAAATTATTTTATCCGATTCAATTTTTCGTGTTGATTTCAAATCTACTATTATAATTAAAATCAAGAGAGTGTTTTAATACAGCAGAGTACTTTGTCCTGCTCTGCTCTAGTGAAGTTTTCTGTTATAGAAAAAAAAAAGCTTCACTTTTTTAATAGCAAATCTAAACATCAATCAGTTTCATTTTTTTTTTTTTATCAAAAAACATTTGTTTGAATTTGACTGAAAGACTATTCTGGGAATAATCAAATATCTCTTAATCGTAAATAATCATCAGTGTTGAATTCATTGCGAAATTTTGTATTCTTAAATTTCACAACATTGAAATCAGAACAATCTTTCGTCTTCAAATACTATTAATTATCGAATTTATAATTTTTATACTTTATAACTTGTTGATTTTATTTGTTGTTGTTGTTGTTGTATATTTTCTTTTGATTGATTATCATCTTTATTTATAATTGTTGTTCCAGATGGATCACCACGTTTTAAAATAGCAACTGGTTTAAATTCTTGTTTAGGTGTTGATTGTTGTTGTTGATAATTATGACGTTGTTGTCCATTATTATCATTATTTTTAGTATTATATTTTTGTCTGGCTGTAAAGCCATTTTGTCTTTGTTGATATTGTTGATTCATCCGCATGACCACGTAAGATCAATTGAAAGCATTTTTTTTTCCAACAAATCTTTCAAAAAAAGAAAATAAAATAAAAAATACACACATACACTCAGTCAAACACGATTGTGTAAGTATATATGATGAAGGAAAAAAAAAACACACACACACACACAATAGACAGAAAGACAGGTATATAACCTAGATATAATGATTATTTCAATGAGATTTATAACCAATAAAAAAATATATATTTCTTTATTTTAATAATGAATAAAATTCTTTTTTTGTTCAAGAAAATTTACAAAGAAAATTTTTCGATAGATGTCGTTAGATTAGATTTGTTTTTATTTGACAGACAACATGTATTTATGATTCATCAAGTTTATATATCTATATATTTTTTTTTTGTTCTCTATTATGTATCGAAATAAAATACATATATATATATTTTTTTTAATTTGAAATATAATCTTATCATTTTTTATGTATGGATAAGAGTACGGATTTTACCTAAGGAACTCTAAATATTTCTATTTTATATCAATGATATGATAACTATCATATAGAGGTCTATATGATAGTTTTTCGATTCTTTTCCAGATCGACGACACCCTATACACACTAATTGACAGGACATATCAAGCCACGCCGATGTGGAGTATTAAAGAGTGTTAATGTCACTAATTTGTAGAAGGACGTCCTCACCCAAGCGACCTTCGGTTGAGTGCGAATTCGAAATTTTTCTCATGACTTGACCCGAAGTTCGAAAATTTTGCGATCAATGGATTCGAGTCCGACGGGCTCTCGGTTTAAATGAAATCAATCATAGAAATCTATTGTGATTTAATTATGTTTTTTTTTTTTATTTCTCTAGATAAAATGTCTTCAGATCTTGAACTTGATCAATTCAATGATAATAATATAGGAATTGATGATATTGATATAAATTCAAATATACAAAATCATAATCAAAATCAAGCTGAAAAACGTGCACATCATAATGCACTTGAAAGAAAAAGACGTGATCATATAAAAGGTAGTTTTAATGATTTACGTGATGTTATTCCATTATTGAAAGGTGAAAAGGTATTTGAAATAATGAATAAATAAAAACAAAAAATATTTTGAATTTTTTTGAAGGCATCTCGTGCTCATATTCTTAAATCTGCTACTGAATATATTCAATCATTAAAAACAAAAACTCAACAACATCAAAAAATAATTGAAGATCTTAAACGACAAAATGCAATACTTGAATTTCAAAGTACAAAAAGAAGAATTTTGTTTGTTTAAAAAAAAAATTTTTTTTTCTTATATTTTTTTAGCACGTCTTGTTGAACGAGTGAAAGAAACAAGTTTATATGCTCGAAATCATGAAAAAACTATTAAAACTGAACCTGATATTCAAACAACACGTAATTTATTAAATTAACTCTTTTTTTTTTTTTGTTATTCTCGTTTTGTTTTTAAAGATTTCTTTGTTTTATTGTGCCATGTATAAAAGTGTTTTGGTTTTCATTTTTTTTTTTGAAAATTATTTTCTAGATGAATATTAATTTTAAAGAAGAACTTAAAACAACATTAACAAATTGTGAAGATCCATTTCGTGCTATAAAAGATATACAAGATGAAAATGGTATTGCATTAACACAAATAAGACCAGCTTTACCATTACTTGATTTACTTGAAGTTAAACGATTAGATTTTCATCTTGCTGTTCTTGATGATATGAAAGATAGATTAATAAAACGTATACAAGAATTAGCACAACATGATGATAAAGAACAATTAGAAACTTTATTAGAAAAAAGTTTTGCAGTTATTAATTTAACACATGTTACACCAATTGTTATGGAAATTGTTAAACATATGCCAAAAATACCGGATAAGTATGTTATTTATTTACAACGAGAAATTCTTCTTACAAAGGAATATTCCCAAGTGTTACATCGCGCTTTTGAGTCGATAGCACGAGCATTATATAGGTTCTAATGATCTATGAATATCTTGAAAAAAAATTCGTGCTGCTAGCTTAATGGTGCGGAGATATTACAATTGTACGGTATTTTTAAGCAGAAAGCTGTACTCCCCCACAGGAACATCAGAAAAACTGAGTTTCGAATTTTTACTTGAAACTTCGCATATAGATAGATCTCGATGAGAATAGTTTATTGTGAAAGTTTTAGATCTTTTGATTGTTTCTATCCTAAGATATGGCTATGATAAAATCGCTCACATATATGAGCAGATTTGATGCTCATATTTCAGGATAGAACAGAATTAAAAGATCTGAAATCTTCACAATAAACTATTCCTGTTAAGACCTATCTCTGTGCAAAGTTTTAAATCGAAATTTGAAAATTCATTTTTCTGAGGGGGACTACGGCATTTATTTTTAAGCAATACCGTAAAAATGCCATATCTCAGCACCAATAAGCTAGCAGCACGAACTTATTTCAGGGTATTCATAGATCATTAGGACCTATATAATGCTTATATTTTCGATCCAAAAGCGACGTAACACTTGGGAATGTTCCCTCGTTAGTTTATTGATGATGTTTTTTAAATGAATATCGTGATAACAGAAAAATTAATTATCGAATTTCCACTTGATCTTGCTATTACCTATCAAAAACTATTAGTGCAAGATTAAAATTCAGAAATATTATAAGGAGCTACTATTGATATACGATCGATGATTGTCTCTGGCGAGCTTCGGGATGCAGTCAGAAATTTTCCAACGGGAGCAGTGCACACCATAGGAAAATATTGTTTATCCAAACCCTCCTCCAGATGTTTTTGGCTAAGGAATGCACAAGCATCCCTTGTGACCTGGACTCGCGTCCGGGTTCGGTTACACATTTTTGCGGACCCGCTGCTTCCCAAATGAGAAATACAGTAACGAGATATAACAGTATGTTGAGCTATTTTTCTGAGAGTACTGAATAAATAGCTAAAATCTTGATATTTTACTTGTTCATGTATACAAAAGATGCCAGGTGTTGATGAAAAAAACCTCAGGTTTGGACCTGCAACTCTCTAATCACGGTCTGTGGAGGAAGGAGTTAGAAGTTGTATGTAAATTTCTACCCTATAGACTTCAACACTCTTTTTAGATCACATTTCAAAATGCTGTTACGTATTTGACATAATTTGTTTTTTGATTAGCGAGAAAGTTCGTTCAAATGCTGTTCGACGCAGCTTATCATACTGAGTTTCTTTTTTTGACTGAAGTCTCGAGCGGTTTTATCATCGTGTAATGTTGTTATTCATATAGATATGTGAAATATATAATTGAACATGAACAAATCTATTCTCGTGCACCAATTGAATTAAAACGTTTAATATGGACAGATAATCATACATTATTTCAAAAAGAACTTCAACCAATTATATCACAATATTTAACAAATGTTGAAGAACAATTATTACAATGTGATCATAATTATTTTCTTCAATTACCTAAACAACGTCGACAAACATCACCAACAATACAATCACTTGTTCATATGATTGGAACAAATATTAAATTATATGATATTGTACGAACAAGTTTACAAAAATTATTTCAACGTACGAAAATTGTTCATTATTCATCATTACGTTTATTATTATTAATGGCATTTCATGATTTAGAAAATAATATTGTTTCAAAATCAGATTCTATACATATATTTGTTTGGACACTTGATGCAGCATTAAAAGAAAGAAAATTAGATTTAAAAAAACAACGAGAAATTGAACAATTTTTAGATGCACATGCACGTGATACAGATATTATTAATAAACATATACCATTTGTACTTGCTGATCCAAATATTGTTTCAATATTAGCTAAATCATGTATTTTATTACTACATAAACAGGTTAGATTTGATCAAATTAATCATCTATGATTAACATAGATTTATTTAAGAAATTCATAAGCTTTTAACTAAAGAATAGAATATATGCAGATATATAGAAACAGATTTCATCGATCTAATATATTATCGAGTTCTACTGTACACCAGTTATGTGTTAATATGAATTGCCACGCCGAAGGTAGCATCACCTATCGACATGTCAACAGTACATTGTAGAACTTGATAATACGTACATCATTAAATAGATGAAGTGTTTCTCTATAAGCGTAAATACATTCTGATTCTGTAGCCAAAAACTTATACTCACCTTTGGTAGAGTATATGACTCGTACTCATAATTCAAAAAAATTTTATTCAAAATGCAGAAATCGTTTCTCTTACGATTGATTATCTTTAGAATACAACTAAAGACTTCTAGAGATTTTTCACTTTACATATTTTGTATTAGTATAAAACATAGTTCTCAAGTAGAGGAGGAGGAGGAACATCCCCCAAATGTGCGACTTTCGAAGAACGGACATGTTGTCTGTTGTAAGGAGAGTCGGTTCACGGTGGATTTCGCTCTTGCCATCTGGTCAGCATTCCAGAGATGAAAGAATTTTATGCCGAGGTTTTAGCCCTTTTCATCAGAGCTGGGTACAATACAATAACTATTAAGTCTAATATTATAAATACAAAAAACTAGAAACATCTAGACTTATTATTTTAATGACACATTCATCACACAGGCCAAACAATGCGACATATAAACAGACTGTATTCGATCAGAATAGTTGACGCAATTATGCGGCCGTGTCATAGTGAAATCATGGCACATCATACGGCTAAAATACGAACAGTAAACGGCTATAAAGTAGTCATTTTTTCATCGTTCATTGATGATAAACGGTATCCCGACTTTTTGATCAACCTAAGCACAAGAAATAAATATACAAAAGAAACAAACAATAAGAACTTGTGAAGTTTTATTATTCATTATGTTAATGTATAATGGATGTCTACTTCTCACTTATGAACATTGAGAAAATTAAGTTTAAGTAAAAATTAAATTGTTTTAAATTTTCGATTGATTTGAACTTAATAATTTTATTATTTTTCTATAAAACGATTAAATTTCATAGTTAAATTTTAGCAAAAAGTTAATTTCTTTTATTTTAAGCAAAGACGCTATAATTTTTAGAGGACGTAAGTTTTTAATCATCGACTTAGCTAAGACGTTTAATCAAAGTCAAAGCGAGATTTTAAAGAAATTTTATTGTAATTCAATTTTTATTGCGTATGTAAGGTGAGTAGATAAGGTTGTCGTTCCTGAAGAGAAGCTACTCATCAATATTCATATTTCAAATCCGTGTTTTTTTGAATGTCATTTCCCGTATTTTTATTTTTGTATATAAATGCTTTGCACCTCAATTGGTTTATCTTTATAATAATAATTATGTCTAGCGAACTCTATAGATTGCAGTAAAAAGAACAGTAGTTTAGTGCACTTCAGAGATGTTCATCGGGGCTGAAAATTTGTCGCTGCCATGATGATTTTTAAAAAAAAACTTGCTGCTATTGCGGCAACAACAGCACCGCCATGAATATTTCTGGTGTGCTCTACAAATTACAGTTCATTAAAAGTAAAACTGAAGGTATAAGTTTTTAAGAATTTAAACAACGAAATTTAAGATTGTATTCTATTTGAATAATTTAAATTGAAAAAAGAAAACAAACGAAATCGAATTTCACAGTGTTTTGAATTTCGAGTTTATATTCGCAAATGAGAAGACATGATAATGGATATCCATATGTTCAATTGCGATCGCATTGTGATCCGTAATTGCGAATAATTGCGACGCAGTTGCGCGTCACGGCGATGAAAGAATTGCCGTGACGCGTAACTGCGTCACAGTTTTTCGTAATTACGAACTACAGTGCAATCGCAGTTGCGAGTATTTATGGTAAAAAATATTGCACTTGCTAAAAATGATGACAAGGTGGCGTTTTCACTTTATTAAGATTTTTATTAGGAATTACAAAAATTTTTAAAATACAAAACATAAAAAAATTAGAAAAATAAAATAAAATTGCTAATTAAAAAGATTTATAAGAAAGAAAAAATTTCAAAAAAAATACAAATCTAGAAAATAAAACATTATAAAAGTATACATCTCAAGCATACGAGCTCATTTCTTTCTTTTTCTATTACCAAGACATTTCATTTAGTCTCTCAAGTTATCAAGGTGAGCGTTATGGGAACTTTAATAAAGTAGTTTAAAGTAGAGATTTTTTAAGAAAAGAAGTATTTTTTATAAAGTTTGATCGAAGGTTTTCAGGGTCGAGGAATCCGAATCTGAAATCGGTTTTTCGAAAATTTTTTTGGTGAAAAAGTGATTTTTTAGCAAAAAAGATTTATGAAACAAGGTGATTTACAAAAAATTTTTGTGATAAAATCGAACTTAAAATTTCAAAAAACCGATTTCAGATTTGGATCTCTCGACCGTGAAAACCTTCGATCAAACATTACAAAAAAGCTCTTCTTTTGTGAAAAAATCTCTACTTTAACTACTTTATTAAGGTTTGCATAATGCTTACCTTGATAACTTGAGAGACTAAATGAAGTATCTTAGTAATAGGAAAAGAAAGAAATGAGCTTGTATGCTTGAGATGTATCCTTTTATACTCTGTTTAGCCGTTATTATTGGTGTTTAAAAATCATCGAATTGAAATTTTAAGATATTTATTTATCATTGGCTATTTTTTCAGCGAATACTTTAGCAGGCACTGCGACGCAGTTGTTAAAAAAGTGGTGACATGGGTAGGACCGGACAAGACATAGATGGAATCGGTATCGGTTTAGATCGGTCTAAATTGTCCACTTTTCCGATCTATGATTGTATCCATATAACTAACAATAAGTGAAACCTAGTCTAATCTTGCTGATCATGCAACAATTAGTTTAGAGAACACTCTCAATGAACCTATTGTTGTCAATAGTGAAGCATTATGCGGCAAACTACTAATTTAACTCAAAATAGTTTACTATGGTGCAAGATTTCATTTTAAGACTCGGTCTATTGCCTGTAGACCGGTGAAACTGGTATACTCGTACTGGTACCGGTCTGAAAAAAACTAGACCAGTTTCATCTATGGGACAAGACAGGATAGCAGGACTATTCTGTTCTGTGCCTGGCTTTGCTTCTCATTCTTAAAAAATATCGATGATTTTTGGTTAAAAAACACATTTTAATTCCAAATGAACTGCATTGACAAGTTTCTTTTTTTCACAAATATTGAAAATTAGAGATTTAAAATACAATGTAATAAATTCACTTTAGGTTGATGATGAAATTCCTTTACCACGTTCGAATAAAGAATTACAATTTCTTCTTAAATTACTTAATATGGGTTTATATGCATGGGATGTCCTTGATGGTTCAATGTCATATCATGATCCAATTGATTCAAAATTATTAACACATTATTTACCATTTCTTATACGTTTAATAGTTGAAAATCGTTTAAATACAGATACATCATCATCATCAATATCAAAAACATTATTACCTCAAATAGAATTTGTTCAATATATGATAAATAATCGTTTAGCATGTCAATTATTTCTTCGTTTTATTATTGAAACATATCATCAAAAACAATTTTGGTTAGCAACACAATTAATACCATATTTAAATGAACTTGTTGAATATGGTTCAGCTGATAAATTATTTTTACATCAATTTGTTTATTTTATTCGACAATCAGTTGAACAAATACATTATATTGGTATATTATTAGATAAATTTTTTGTTTTACAAGCTCAAGGACATGAATTTATATTATATTATGGTTTAATATTACTTAAACATATTTTACATAAATCAAATGGTACAAATTTAGTTAGTAAATATTTATATCAATCACTTAAACCAACACGAGATCATTCAACATTTATACATGATAAATATCATCAATTAATTCGTGATTATGATGAATGTTTACGACAAATTCAAACACGTGAACAAACACAACAACAAGTATCAACAGATAAACAAAATTCATTTTCAATTTTTCATTAAATATATATATATATTATTATTTACAAAAAAATAACAACAAAACAAAGCAAAAAAAAAAAAATGAATTCATGTAAATTTCTTGTTTCTATGTTGTTGTTTTTTTTTGTATGATGAAAAAAAGAAATATAAAGAGTGAATGTAGCTCTTTCTCTCTCTCCCGTCTTTTTTTTTCTTTTTGCGTCAAGGTTTACCTAATAGAAAATAGTAATGACATAAGCTCTCTGTGAGTATGGTAGGCGCAACAATCGAATAAGAGAGAAAAAAAATTGAGTCGTGCGAAGTAAAAATAAATGTAAAAAAAAAAAAAAAAAAAAAAGAACTTTGTTTTGATTCGTATTCGTCAAAGACTATATTAAAAAAGCATGACACTAGTAACATAGTTTACTTATTTCATATATAAAATTTAATTGTGTTAATTAAATTCTAATTACTATTATATATCGAATGTTGACTATTAACTATTTGTCATATGAAATGATTCATTGACATCGTACTCATATCAATGATTCATTGACAAATAAAACAAATAGAAACTTTGTACGTCTTCGGCATATTACTATTGTCACGATTATTACATGTCGTTTTTCTTTTTTGTTTTTTTGATGTCTACACCGGAACAAGATACATCCCATCACAAATTTAGCAAAACTCGACGTTTACCACCTCCACCACCAGCAATATATAGAAAAACTCGATCACATTCACTTAGTGCTGATGGAGAACAATCGCATGAGTATGATTTTATATTCGATTTTTTTTTTTTGTTTTATTTAAATAAATTAGATCATCAAATGATGAAATAATACCTTCTGAACAACTTGATTTTTCTGAAATTCGAAAGAAATTCGAAAATCCAACAACTCCTGAAATATCTCAGCCACATACTTATAAAAAAAGACCATCCGTTCCAATAGCAAAAATTACTCAAACAAATATATCACCTCCATTATCTCCTTCATCGATATCATCAAATACAAGTAAGATTATTTTCAAAAATAAAATTTTTATTTTTTTTCATGAAAGTTATAACAACACATTTCAAACAATCAAATGAAATAACTACTGCTCAAATAACATCTGTCAGACAAACTATATCTTCTAAAACAAAATCATCAACACCAACTCCATTAACAGATGGTTCAAATAGTACAATAATAAAAAAAATTTTACGTTCTTCATTAAATAGTTTTGTTAAAAATGGACTACATTCACCTATTGAAGAACAAGATAATCCATTATCAAACGATCCAAAATCACCTGAGTTTTCATTACAATCGGATAATGAGAATAATGAACAAGCAAAATCAGTTCGAAAAGTATGAATAATCAAATGACATCTTTAATATTAAAACTCGGACAAAGAAAAAAAAGAAACATAGATTTAGTTGATTAAGTATTTACTCTCAAGGACACTACTTCAATACAGTTATGAAAATTAGATACGAGCAAGATGATCTTCGAGACTAACATTTTTTCCTTGTGAATGATAATAATTTATGCAGAGGTCGATTAGAATTAAGAATGTAGACTGTCGATTTATTAACCATCGACTCAGTGTAGTTATTAGTGCACACTAGCGCCAATGGAAAGATCGAAACACATTAATAAAAAAAAACCAGGCATATTTTGATAGATTTAGTGCTTCGGTGTATTGAAATCCTTGATTCTGATTTCGATTCGAAATCATCCATTGCTATTGTCTAGATGAAAAGGTCATAACAGAAATTGCAAATTTATTAAGAAGTTACATAGAATGCTTTTTAATTATCTATTCGTTCTAATAAAGTTGTTAGTATTAAGATTGTATTATTTATGAGTTTATATCGAAAATAAAATATCATTTTTCAAACTTACGATGAAACTCCTTTTGCAAAAATCTGGAGCCTTTAGGGAAAAAAAGAAACTTTTATAGCTCATTAAAATCTCAATAGGAACTCCGTTTTTTTTTTTATTAGAACGTTATGCAGTGTCTGTATTGTAAACAGAAGGGAATATTTCATGAGATTCTCTCGTATTAATCAAACAATTATGAAAAAAAAAATTTAATTTTTAATTTATTAATAAATGTGGAAACCTCGGATTTAAATCCGAGAGTTATGTGTACTTCAAAAAGTGAATGAGACAAATCGGCCATCCTAGAATGTGCGGATATAAAAATTAGCCTGGCAAATCCTTTCTATAAACACTTGAATTCTATTGGCTACTGCTCAACCAATAGGATTTCAGGGTGAATACAGCTTAGATTTGGACTCTTCGCCTTGAGTTATCCTAAGAAAGGCATTTTTCCTATAACTTGATTTCTATTGGACAGTGCTCAACAAATGGGGCTTCGAGTCAAGTGAATTATAGATTCGAGTTCTCCATCCTAGAAAACCTCGAAGTATCATCTCTGTGATCGGAAGATAGAGCTCTATTTGTGGACCGATTAGAGCGCAGACAAAGACAGAACCGATTTTGGTTTATTTATCTTTGCAATAGGTGAGCTAGCCTTCTTGTTTCTTTATGTTTCAAATACCATTTTGTAGCTCTTGAAATTCTCTATCGAATGGTATATAATAGTTGGGGTTTCATTTGACTACGATAGGGAAAGTGTTTTACGAAAGTGGGAATAGGTCGATTTTCCTATACAAAGCCATAGGGATAAATGACTATTTTTGCAATAACTCGGGAATGGCTCGGCCAATCCTTCTCATCTTCGAACTCGATCGAGACATTGTTAAGACTAAACTGTGTAGAAAATTTCATCGTGATTGGACTCTTCTTTCAAACGTTATCGAATAAACGGACGGACGGCCGGACACACTGACCGATTTTAGTAGTGTACTCACTTTTTGAGTACACAAAAACTCTACACAAAATTCTAGAACTATCTCAATTCGATGTTTTATTAATTGAAATAGTTAATTTTAATGAATAAATTAAATATGAATCAACAGAAAGTACAGAGTTTACGATTACACAAAGTTAGATCAAATAACATTCAAAGTCTATATTATTCTGATTTGACGAAATTTTATATTTATTTTGAAATCAATATTAATCTCTTCATAGTATTAATCATAATTTATTCTAGAAATAAAAAAAAAGTAGTTAACAATTAGTATTTTATCTAGATTTTCTCTTCGGGAAGGGTGAACATCTATTTTTTTGAAGTACATACAATAATTACAAACTCAATGTACGATGCCATCTTTTCCATACTTAATAATTTCATTTTTAATAATTTAAATTTTTCTTCAGATTTCTCAACAAATTGAAAAGACTTCTAAGAATCTTCTATTCATAGATTCGTGATTTTTTCGATGGATACAAAAATCCTCATGTTTATCAAGTAATAAGAACAAATCTTGCTTCTCCATCAACACGTCAATCAGATCCATCTAATTTAACATCAAATTCACGTCAACTTCCACCACGTCCACCACCACGTCCAGAAAATTATCTTAAATCACAAATATCTGATTGGAATTCCATTCCATCACTTGATATAATTGATAATATAACCGGTGATTCTAGTCTTTCATCAAATCTAAATTTAAGTCAATGTAATTCATCCGATGTATCATTTACTGATGAAGAAGAAGATTACGAAGCTGAACGAGTTTGTTGTTTTTTTTTTTGTTTTGATATTTTCTTGATTGTATGTTTGTTTTCTTTTTTTTAGCAAAGTAAATTACGTCGATGTCTTGAAGAAGTTCATACTACTGAAAAAACTTATGTGAATATTCTCTATGTACTTTCCGTTAAACTTTCTGCTGAAATAAAAAATACATGTGATAAAGATGATAATCTTATATTAATATTTAATAATACATATAAACCATTACTTGGTACTATACAACAAATATATCAATTACATTATACAATGATTTTACCTGAAATTGAAGAATATATTATTGGTCAACGTACAGGTAATATGTGGTCAATATTTGAAAAAAATTTTAAAGTTATTGAAGTATTATATAAAAATTATTATGTTACATATTATGATACTCAAGGAAAATTAGATGATTTATGTAAAAATTATCCATTAATTAATGATGCTATGCTTAAATGTCAAGCTCTTCTTGGAAATTTATATCCAATTACTCAACTTAATTGTCCAAATCAACGTTTACTTCGGTAATATATATATATATATATTCAATATGAGATTTGCTTTTACGAATTGCCATATTTTCAAAAACCAATGATTAAAAAAGTATTTCTAAGTAGTAGCAAAACAGTTGATAGAAAATCTTTTGATTAAGAGTAAAAGTTAATTTCAGAAAAATATCTATTTATACATATACCACAGCGTCCTTACACAATAGGGACATCCTTTTTTAAACGATTCTTGTTAAGACTCTGCGATCTGTATTTATGCACAAAAGGTAGTATTGACGAAACATCAAAGAGAGACAGATATATATAGGATATATCAAATTGAGAAAATCTAAATTTCGATATAAACTTCATTCAACTAATCAGAACTTGAAGAATTAAGAAAATAAAATATATTTTTTTTTAGTTATATTCTTTGTATGAAAACTTATATGAAACATCTTGATCAAAATTCTACTGAATATAAATATATACGTTCTATACATGATGAATTTGATCGTATAGCTGGACGTTGTGAAGAAGAATTAGTTATATCAGCAGCACAATTAAATGAATTAAAAGAACGTCTTGATAATAAATTTGAATGTATTAAAGAACATCGTAAACTTTTATGGCATGGTCCAATTAAAAAAGTTTCACCACGTCGACATAATGATATTGCACAACGTTATATGATTTTATTTTCTGATTGTCTACTTGTATGTAATGAAGATTCAGGACGTAAACTTGATATAAAACGTGAATTATCAATGAGAGGTATAACTATTGATATTATACCAAATGTACGAACAACAATTGTATCAAATAATGATCAACAAAATATTTCAATTATATATTATCCATTTCGTGTTAATGCTGTAGAAAAATCATATGAATTTTTAGTTGATAAAGAATCTGATCGAGAACTTTGGGTAAAAAAAATTCGACAAGCAAGTGAAGATTATAATAGACGAAATTCAATGATTGAAAGTAAGAATATAGTCTCGAGCTACAAAAGTTCTTTGTAGCATGTAATATACATCTACTTAGGTCATTTCAAAAGTAATGACGGAGGTATATTAATTCCTTATAGAAAGTTCGGCGAAACCTTTTTTCTATACAGTCTTCAAGAGAAAAGAAAGGTCTATTTTTCTATGCTATTTGATCATACTTTAACTAATGTCATGATAATAAATTATTTTCGTTAACATGTTTGCTCGTTGTAAGCTATACATTGCAGTTTTCAATTCCTTATTAGTTGTATTAACAATCAAAATATGCCATAAGATGCCGCGTGAAAAGCTCTACAATTTCCATAAGACTACTTATTTTCTAGTTGCACATTTTGTTCTTAAAATAGACTAAATTTCGATCATGGAAAAAGATAATGTTTTTGATACACGACTAATTCATTTCTTGTTATCTGATCATTATATCACCTGATATGCTTTATCAAAAGAAAAACAAAATACATCAGAAGATGCAGTATGAAAAGCTCTACAATCTACATCATAAAGTTTATTGTAATTGTTTTCAAAAAAAACAAAAGGAAAATTCTACGGGATCAGTTTTTACAATGGTCAAAGTTCGATCACTCAAAATTTTGTCCATTTTGAAAACAAAAAGTGCAACTAAAAAATAAGTGATCTTATGGAAATTGTAGAGCTTTTCACGCTGCATCTTATGGCATATTTTGGTTGTTAATACAACTAATAAGGAATTGAATACTGCGATGTATAACTTACAACGAGCAAACATGTTAACGAAAATAATTTATTATCATGACATTAGTTAAAGTATGATCAAATAGGATAGAAAAATAGATATCCGCCTTCCAGGAGTTTTAAATCGTCTCTCCGGAAAGGCTAAAATACTAATTCTGTATTTACTCGTTTTTGTTCTCATGGCTCAATTGAAAAGCTAAATAAATATGATTAAAAAAAACTACATCCGATCGGATATATTTTAACAAAAATAATTTATATGCCTGCGCTTTCTTTTCGATGCGATCTATCATGGAATTGATCTTCTGTTGAAAATTATTTTTATTAAAATCTATGCGATTCGATATAGTTTTTTTTTTTTTATCATATTTATTATGAGAATGAAAATTAGGAAATATAAGTTCATTTTTGTTTAAAACAACAACTTTTCTTATTTCATGACTCAGATGAGATAAGATATTTGATTTTATCTCTTTTTCACAAAAGAAAAACACATGTTCTAAGGTTATCTATTACAGATAGAGTATATTTTGTTTTTGCTCAATTACAATAAAATATACTTTCAATAAAAACTAAAAATTCATTTGAAGAAAAAAAAAAAAAACATAATTATTAACTATACATACATCTAATGTAATTAGTTTCTAGGGTCTTTTTCTAGTGAGAGAAAGTAATCTAAATGAAATATTCATAATCAACTCATTGTGCTCTATCGAACCAAAAATAAAATTCACTCAAATTTTCCATTCTCCGTTCTTTACATATATACAGCCTGTCTATAACAGTACTCACTCACCCGTTTTTGACTTTTGGATTGTCATAGAAACTTACACTATTCATTCTTTTGTAATTATGCAAAATTTCAAGTGAAAATTCGATAATCAACTCTGAGGAGAAAAGCCTAATGAAATTTGTTTTTTTTTTTGGAAGTTTATTCTTGAAAAGAACTATCACTAAAACATTGCGATAACACAGCGATGTTTTTTTAAACTCACTAAAAACAAAACGCAAAACACGATTTATCTTATATTTCAGTGCGTCAATCAATTAATCAATCTGATGAACAACAACTTGGTACACGTGCACCTGCATGGATTAATGATCTTGATGTAACACGTTGTCAAAATTGTAATAATCGTTTTCGTACAACAATTATTTTATCACGACGACATCATTGTCGTTGCTGTGGTCGATGTGTATGTGGTTCATGTTCAACAAAAAAATTAGTTCTTGAATATTGTAAACATGAAGGTGAAGTACGTGTTTGTGATACATGTTATACACATTTTACTGGTACAGAATTAAGTAAAAATACAAGTATATGGCCAAAAACAACACGTGATATAGATCGTACAATACTTTTTGGTGATTTTCGTACAGTTAATTCAGGTACAAATATTTGGATTGCTTTACAAGAAGATTATCATTTACATATATATGGTGCAAAACTTGATCAAGCTGAAGAATATTCTATAAATCTTTGTGATTTAATTGAATTACAACTTGAATCTGATACACGAACATTTACATTACGTGAAACAACTAAAACACATATATTTGCTATTGATTTAAATCATCAAATAAGATATGAAAAAAATAATTTAATTGATGAAAAATTAAAAAATTTTGATAATAAATTAACATTTTATACAAATTTATGGCTTGAAGCAATGCAATTAGCTCGTTCAACAACACTTCCTGAATGGTATATAAGAAAACGTGATTCGGCTGATAGTGGTGTAAGCATTGTTGGTTAAAGTTATTATTATTATTTTTTTTCTCTTAATATGACAATATGCAGTTTTGTTTCTAAGATGTGTTTTCTTTTTCTTTTTTTTTCTCTTTTATATAAACGTAATTTATTCTTCTATATCAAAAAAAAAAAAATAAGAAAAAAAACAATCTGTTTAAAACTGTGTTGTAATCTAAAAAATATTAATGACAGAATAAAAGTCTATAAAATTATTTAAAGCCCGCCTTGAAGAAATCGCTGAAATTCAGCTTTATCTAATGTTCCATCACGATTGGTATCTGCAGAAACAAAAGTAGCAGCAGCTACATCAATTCCAGAACCACCAGCAAAATCTCCTTCAGCACCAAAACCTGTTAATGATGAATAATATTGAGATCCATAACCACCACTAACAGCATCACTAGCAACTTTTAAACCATATGTACCAGCTTCAGCACCACCAATTACTTCAAGTCCTTCAAGACCAGTAGGTTCACCTTCTTCTCCTGCTGCTGCTGCTGAAGCACTATGACTGAATGATGCACCTGAAACATCTAAACCACCATCAACACCATAAGTCGATGCACCGAACTGTGCAGATGCTACAGCGAGTCCTGGAGGTGACTAAATGAAAATTCATTTTTTTTTTTTAGCTATTTTATTAGATTTGTTTTTGGTCAATCTTATATTGACTTACAATATCTTCAATAACACCAGCAGCACGAGCTTGTTGAACAAGTGTTGTTCCATCTAAAAGTAATGCACCATAACGAGTAACATAAGCATGTGGATTTTCTTGTACAACACCAAGTCGATGAAATTGTCGTACAACACGTGCTTGAACAGGATCATAAATAATAATAATATTACGTGGTCTTGCATATGCTTTAGCAGCAGCAGCACGTTGAACAATAACACGACGTTTACCTTGAGGTCCATAGGGAATCCATCGTTCAATGATAATATCACCTTATCAAAAAAAAACAAACAAACAATAGTAATTAAATAAAATTTAAAATTTAAATAGTAAAAAAATTTTACGTGGTTTTGGTGGTAGAGGTGGAAGACGTTCAACAATGACCGATCGTGGTGGAACAGGTAAAGCAGCCAAACGACGAATAACTATATCAATATATGATTAATTGTATAATTATTCAAAACTTTTTTCTTTTTATTTATTTTACTTGTTTGACTAGCAATAGGTACAGGTGGTACTGGAGGACGTTCACGTAAAACAAGTGGAGGTGGTGGAGGAAGAGGTGGTGCACGTTGACGTACAACAAGTGGTGGCGGTGGTGGTGGTTGAGGTGGACGAACTTCTTTAATAATAAGTGGCTATAATAAGATTAAAAAAAAACAAAAACAAAATACAATGAATTTAACTAAATCAAAAATAAAACAAAACAATTATTTACGCCTGGTGGTGGAACAGGTGGTGGTTGAAGAAATCGAACAAGTATATTTTGTTTATAAGTTACTGCACCACCAGCTGCTGGTCGTCGAATTATTTGTGGATTAGGATCATCATAAACACCACCAGCTGAAGCATATTGAGTTGTTTGTTGTAGACTACTTGATTCGAGAGCTGCATCACCTGCTTGAACAAATTCACCTGATGATGATGTTGATAATGAACCATCAACTCCACCAAAAGCAAAACCACCGGCAGAATCAAAAGCACTTTCTGATGCGTATCCTCCTTCGTATTCACTGCTTCCTGCAAATTCAGCTAAACCACCAGCACCACTACTGAAAGCAAGACCAGCTGATGCATCAAGTCCACGAGCTGCTGAATGATATGAAGATACATCATATGCTGAAGGACCTAAACCTCTTGCAATATTATGACTGTTGGCAGCCCAAGTACGAAATTCATGTGGATCAATTCTACAAATATTGGAAGATTTATCTTTGTCTTTTTCTTTTTTTTTTTTTTTTTTCTAAATTATTATCATTACATACGTTCCATCATTGTTTGCATCCACTTGAGCAAATATTGCTTTAGCTGCATCAAACCTAGCCATTCCTTAATTGCAAATCGTATAATCGATATAATAATGAGTGTTACTCATATTATGATAAAAAAAAAACCAGTTGTTTATATACACATCATCATATATCAATATACTTTCATGTTTAGTCAACCGTGATCGACATTGAACAATCATACCTGTAGACATAACAAGTATTATGTATATTATATCATAATGATTTGGTATCCTTGATATTATCTTTTTGCTCAATCAGTCAATAGCATTAACAAAATGACTTGTCGTTTTCATCTAATGTCAAAATTAAGAATCTAGCCTTGAAATTATTACATATTGTCTATTTTATATAAGTGAAAAGTCCTTCATAATATCAAATGAGAAAGCAAATTAATACATTGAATAGCACGTTGTTTTTATATTGTAATGTATCATTGAGTGTGCAAGTATTTAAAAAAAAAAAAGACTGACGCGTCTGTTTCTCATTTGATAATTTCAGTTGTTTGATGCCAAGCAAATAAACAAGAGAAGCTCATATTTCATTTGAAGAAACAAAAAAAAAAACGAAAGAATCATAAAAATATAGTTTACAAGAGAGAGAGAGCGGAAGCAAATGTCATAGATACGGTACTTTTAACATGTTTCTTAACGTCAGTAAAGACGTTTACGCTCATCTTTTAATGTCCTTTTTTTTTCTTCTTTTTTTTCTATACTCTTATTCTTTATCAAAAAAAAAAAAACTCTTCTGATACACTGCGAAGAATTCTCTTTCTTTTTCTTTCTTTATTCGTCAGTTTTTTTTTTCTTCTCTTTTCTTGTTGTCTTTTGATAACTGTGGATGGTCGTGATAGATTACCTTATTGAAATAAATTTTATATAACAGGTAAAGTAAGAAAAGAAAAAAAAAAAGCGACCAAATATTTATTTCTGAATATATTTTTAGTAGATCGGTTGTTTTTTCTTTTGTTGTATCGTTAAATAATGTCATTGCATTCAACACAAGGATCATCAAATAATTTACGTAATGATGAAAATAATTCATCAGAAATACCTATTGAAAATAATTCAGCAAAAATACCTATTGAAAATAATTCATCAACAACAACTATTGAACGTAATGAAGAAAATAAATCACCAGTAATAGCCATTGAACGTAATGAAGATAATAAGTCACCAGTAACAGCAATTGAACGTAGTGAAGAAAATAAGTCACCAGTAATACCCACTGAAAATGAACATGAAAGTAATTCATCAGAAGCATCAATTCAAAATCAAGAGGAAAAACAATTAAATACAGAAACAAAGAGTACAAATAGTCGAATAAGTTCACCAAAAATTACTCGATCACAATCGCATTCACCAAAACCTACCGAACGAAGTCAATCACCTAAAACGATGAATATAATTATAAGTGAAAGGCCACCTTCACCAATTACTCGTCATCGAGTAATCAGAAAAGAAAAACTAATTTCAACAAATCAGCAACGTACTCGATCAAATTCACCAGGTAAAAAATTTTCATATCTTGCACCTGATCGTCTTAATTTACGTCATTGGAAACAACAACGTCGTCAATTAGCTAAACAAGAAGAAGATGATCGAATTTATCATGAAAATCGACAAAAATTAGAACGTTTAGCTCGAATAGCTAAAGAACCAAGTTCATATCCATCAATACATATTGAACAAGAACGTTTACGAGAACGACATACTATTGATTATCGTCGAAAAATTTTAAAAAATCACATACCTATATTACGAGAAAATTTATATATTGTTCATCGTCTTGCTAATGTTAAAGGTGTTTATGATATTAACAAAATGAATAATGATTATACTCGTCATACATCAATTCTTAAACAAGATGCTGCTAATAGAAAAAAAGCACGAGAAACAGCAGCACAAAGACCATTTATTTTACCAAAAATTAACGTTAAATAATAATAACAAAAAAAAAAGACATGTGAAAATCTTACTCTAATTACTTTAATAAAAATGATATAATCAAAAAATATTTTTTTTTTTGGTTGTCTTTTGAATTTCAAAGATTGATGATTAATCTATTTTATTCGAACTCATTAACACATAAAATTTATTAGTTCTCATACGATAAAAAAAGAAAAAAAAATAAAGTTCTTTCGTCCGGATATCATTAATGTCTTATTCATTTTAACGGTGACAAAATAATAAATGACATGATCTAATTTTAGTTTATATATTATTGAAAATAATCATTTATGCAAAGAAGTTTTTTATTTTTATTTTCTATAGATAAACTAAATATCGATTAAATAAATAAGTTAAGTTGACAAGGAATGTCTGTCCGGGTGTTAATAGTTCACAGTAACAATTTCGATTCTGTTAAATTATAGAGCATAATTTTCTCTTCAATTAAAGATCGTTCGAAGGTTTCCATAATGAATCTTTTTCGTTTCAAATATTCTAGAATATCATTTTTATTTTAGATAACAACATAATTGATACATCATAAGAACCAACGGTAGTGCCTACGACTTTCGTTTCTAGCTATAAACAATTCCAGAGAGTATTTTCTACTCAAATTCGAATTAACCGATAAGAAAACAGTTTCAGAATGTATATATATTATTAATAAATTTTTTGTTTTTAGCATCATCTATAATAAAAATGAACATCTTCTACAGAATATTTGAAACTTCTAAGATAGATAGATCTCAATCAATAGGCTCAAAATTTCCAAATCTTTCCTTTTAGAAAATATCTCTAAAACATTATTTGGAGTATCTACTTTTTCTTTTTAATCTTCTTCTCTATTCGAATAAAAAGATCAAAATACAGAATGTTGTACCTTCAAAAATTAACAGCTGTAATATTTTTTAAAAACGAGAAAGAAATAGGCACTCCAAACAAAAAGAAGTTTCAGCTCAACCGAAGAAACAAGGACAATTCTATACTTTTTATTTGTATAAATAACAACCTCTCAACACCTTTATAAATTATCATAAGATGAATTTTGCATTACCATTCATTGTTCAATCGAAATTATAATATGAAGAAACATATAACAATCATATAATTATTACAATATATTTCGGTACAAAAACATTAATTATTCCTTTCTTGACTCTTTCAACTTTGGGAGTATGTGCCTCATGATAAGTACTCAACACGTAAGTTCTGAATTTCCTATTATGATGATAGATTACATTTCATTGGATATAATTTTCTTATCAACAATCAATGATCATCGTCATCCATTAGTATTATCTATAGTGATGATATGTACTTAGATAAAAATTTTGATTTTTTTTTTTAATATCATTTACTAAATTAAATTATTTTATTATCCATTACATACATATTTATTGTTTGTTATAACAAAAAAATGTAAGATTTCTCTATATTAGTGTTGTTTTTTTGTTCTCTATATGTTATCAAAGTATAAGAAACACAGAAAATATCATGACATATTTATATATATTTTTCTTTTGTCCTTGAGAATAATGTTTTATTAATGTAGTTGAAGAATTTCTTTTCTAATCTATTTTTTGAGCCACAGCTTGACAATGTTGAGATATTGATGACTAAATATATTTCTTTTACTTTCTCTATTCAACCTACGATAATGTGATTATAATAATAAGCATACAAAACTAATAGCAACAGTCAGAGATATGCCTTTTCTTTTTGATAGTCTTGTTCATGGTATATATATACACAAGAGATGACAAAGCTAGTTTGAGTATAAATAAACATATCAAGCACATGAGTTAGACATACAGTAGAAGAAATCAAACGGTTGTTATTATTGTCAGAATATACGTAACTGCTAAAGAAATAAATGATGCTATTAGACCATGGATTTTATTATACTTTTAATTTATTCCAGATGTCTCGTTCTATTTTCCTAATGACAAATGAAATACCAACAACTATTGATTGTAGTTTTCAGCATGGTTTAATGGCGACTAACCGATCAAACGAAACTTTACCTATCGTTATTCAATCATCAACAATAAAACCTACAAATACATCAATAACACGAAATAATCCAAAATTAAAACGAAATTTAAGAGATAAACGTCGAGCAACTGGAATTCTTCCAGATGAAGCTCTAATAGTGGGAACATCAAATGAGGTGAATTTTTGTTTTTTCAACGAAAAAATATATTTTCTCCATATATGGTCATAAACAATTCTAGGATACTCTTGATGAAGATGAAGAAAAAGTATTTACACATATTACGGAATCCAATGAATCGTTTGATTATAATCAAACAGTATGAGAAAAACTATTTGTTTATATATTTTCAATACAATATATATATATGTAATCTTTCCAGATGCCTTCATCTAATTGTTCTACACCAATGTTTACAGTTAGTCGAATTCAGTAAGTAAATAAATAGAAAACTTTGAAAAATATTATTCATATTTTTAATTTCATAGACCATCATTCGAAAATTTATCTATTTCTGAAAAAACAGGTAAATGAATTCTTAATAAACAAAAAAAAACAATTTAATTAAAATTTCTATAGATTCTTATATAAGGACATCATCACCATCATTAAAGAATAATTCTGATTTAGTAACAAAAAATTTTCGACCTGAAAAATTTATTGTACATCGAGTAGAACAAGTATTCTTGTCTTTTTTTTTTTTGTTTTTTATTATTCTTATCAATTTATTACTTTTTTTTTCTTATTAGCAAACATCAGATGATGATTCAGTAAAATTAAAATCTCGACAATTTGAAGAACGTATTCTTACACTTGAATCACGTCTATATGATAAAGATATTATTATACATGACTTACAACGTAAACTTGATAAAATGACACGAGTAAATACTCTTTTTTTTTCTTCTCTTATTAAAAATGAATTTGACAAATTCTTCTTTTTTTTTTCTTTCTAAAAGGAGTTAACCGATGCAAAAGAACAAATTTATATATTACATCAAGAGAAATTAACATTGATCAAAGCATTTTCAGCATTACAAGATAATAAACCTTTATCTGAAGATGTCTCAATACATTCGAAATTCAAATAAAATTTATCTTTTTCTGTACAAATCTAAATATTTTACATATTAAAATGAATATTATTCTATGCATGATAAAATATTAATATTGTTCGTTTATACAAAAAAAAAAAAGAAATCATCAAAATCATTCATGCAATACTTTAAAAAACAAATTTAAAAGATTATTTTTTTTTCGAAATCCGATTGAGTTAAGAATTTCTATAAAGAATCATTTTTAAGAGAAACAATTAAATCTAATTGTACAAAACAAAAATTTGATCTTTATGTTATCAGCTCTGTTGTATTACATATGATGCAATCATTATGTCACCAAAATTCATTTGTTCTTTACAAATGCGGTTTTATATGTTGATTTAATCTCATATTTTAACATATGAAACATTATATTTCATTTATTTTTGTCTCTTTACTTTTAAAATAAAAAAGTAAAATGAAAGAATTTAATCAAACTCTTTTATATGTTCGAAAGAAGGGTGTGGGTGTGAACTATATTAACTCAGACCGGACTGAATTGGTTGGTATATCGGTTCGACCGATAAACACTGGTCCATTGATAGGCCAGCTGATCTAAAACTCGTACTAGCACCAGTTATATCTTCATAGTCAGCAAAATGATTAAATGGTAGGCACTTTCAAAGTAAAAGACGATTGCCTTCATTCATTTTTTATGTAATTTGACTAGTTTAAGCTCGATAGTCATTTTTAATAGTCCCATAAAAAGATACAATATACTAGTAGCCGACCGATCGATCGCCAGTATTGGTTCCATCAATGAAAAAATCTACATATAAATATACTTGATGAAAAAAAATTTATTAAATCAAACAAATAAATTATTTCGATTTACTGAAGAAAATTATTTGAAACTTCATAAATGAAAAATCGAAGAAAATATTCAATGACTTTTAAATTAATTAATAATAATGATGATGAGAAAAGAATAAAATCTGATAGAAAAATTCTTCAAAATAAAATTGTAGACGCCTTTGATTCGAAACTTGCGTGTGGGGTGTGAATGTGAGCGTTGGTTTGCATGAGACTAAACTAAAGAATCACACTCACATCACCACCACTTCTACACCCACACCCTCATAACATTGAGTTTCACTAAAGAACTGCAAAATTAAAATTTTGTAAAAAAAAAATATGAAATTCGCGAAGACCGACGCCCACACTTTCCATCAGGACGTTATTTGTGTTTTTGTTTACAGACAATTTGTAGTTCTAACAGCCAATATGTTTGAACCAAATAAAATAGCATTATGAGCTGTTGATACGTATGAACGTTTTTCCTTTAATTTCCCATCTTTACTAATATGTAAAAGACATGGAGTCTTATGATCGATTACAAGCCATTCATTATATTTGAGTAAACAAACACGATATACCTATTGCCTACCACTGAACATTGAATCAAATGGGAGTGACCAGAATTTTTTGAATGCTGATGAAGATCGAAGTTCTATGCGATTTGATGCATTGTATTTATGTGTTATCATTAAAGCAAGTGTTCCATTATTACAAGCAATGTTATGAATAAGTTCGTCGTAGATACAAATTTGAGGAGATTTCCATTGTTTAATAAAATAAAACAACGATAAAAGATTAAATTGAAAAATTTCAGAACCGTAATCATTCGTGGTTAGAAATAGAGATGCATCTCAGCATGTATGAGATAGCTACTGTTTCTTTTCTGTTGCTTGAATGCATTCAATTGATGTTAGATTTTCGTTAATTTGAAAAACTCCACTTTTTTTTCTGTTATGATAATAAAACTATTTAATATCGATGAGCAATACATATCAGAAATGCGATATATTTCCATGGAGTTTGTTTTAAAAGAGTCAAACATAAATTTCGATATTTATCTAATAGTAAAAATTGATTGTTGTTAGCCAATCCAGGACAATCATCATAAGAACAATCGATTGATCGGTAAGGAGATGAAAGAGTTGATAGATCAATTTTATTCAATGTCGATTCTTTAATATAAACTAAATTTTGATTAATAATTAACGAATAAACATCAACTAAAATGCCATTCTCTTCAAATTAATTAACATCACATTTGATATCATTCATAGTTGTTTTCAATGAAAAAATATCGTCATGTGTAACCTGTTGTTCTTGAATAAGTTCGTTTGTTTTTAATTTTAATTGATAATTTTTTCTTCGTTTTTGACTAGCTTGTTGAATACAACATTGTTGAAGTTCTTAACATTTTTCTTCATAAAAATAATCAATTAGAGTATAACAATCATGACGTCATTTATCCAATTTTTGACGACACTTATCAATAATTTCATCAACAAGAGGATTTAATTGAGAATGGATTAA
>CAJNOL010002467.1:12167-38291 GCA_905250125.1 Rotaria sordida | reverse complement strand
TACCACATTTACGCACGCCCTATGTTCACACTAAGTTACAATCTGAATTAATCAGTGTCAGAATCTGAATTAGTTCAGACCTCAAGCTTATTTAGGATCTCGGAAATCTTATCATTCTAACCTTAAATTCTTGCATCTTAAACATTACTATTGGATAGAACACGCATGCATGTGAATGACATTATTTCGAGTAACATTTCATGAGATTTTGAGTAGATTCACATATTATGCTTGTGAGACACTCGAGAGTTTTGTTGTACTTGTCTAGCTGAATTTGACTTTTGCGGACTGCCTATTGAACAATTCCGACTGTTGGCTTCTCTATACATCAGTGATGCACATAAAAATTTAATGATGAGTGGGAAGAGGGGAGTGATAGTACAAGCATTCATAAAATGCAGCCGCGAAAAATCTAAAGAGCGATTTGGTGCTAGAGGATGTGGGTGTGAGTGTCAGTCTTTGCCTAAAGCATACTTACACTCTAGTTTTGGTCAAAGACAATTGCTAATCAGTGTTGAATTTTATAGTGGTAAATGTGAACAGTCACCCTTTCCTCTCTTACGAGGCGTGAAAAACATGTCTGTAAATTCCAGTAGTATAAAACTTGAAACTTGAATTCAACTAAGATGTCAAGTTTCAAATACCAAATTTATATCGTTTCTGGAGTGCTGCAACTATTCCCTGAGATGCTACAAGTGTCTTCTGAAACGCTAGAGATACTACCTGGAATGTTACAGATGTTACCTAGGAAGCCACAGGCATTACCTGGAATTCGACAAGTATTGTCTGCGCCGCTACAGAAAGCGCCTGAGATGCTTGAGTGATAACGACAAAGTAGCAACTGTAAGAGAACGGGTTTCATGGACAAGTAGCTACAGAAAAAATGTAGCTAGCATGGCCCAAACATGACACACTTCGTTTGCTATGTGCACAGAGATGAACATAGGTTGCGGCTCTTTAGTGGGCACTTCGCGCTCACACACTGCGACGCTGATATGAAAGGTCAGTTGGGCGGAGAAAAGCGCTTATCCTCCAGTGAATATTCATGGAATTACTGAATAGTTCGAATCAACTTTCATGTTTGACACACATGGTGTCGGCAGAGACACTGTGAGTTCCATTGTGGCATCCACACTGAGAGGAACATGATGTGAGACCCTTCGCGGCATCCATTTCGAGAGTTGCGGGATATATCCTTTTGTGGTTGAAAATTGAAAATTGGCACTTGAAACTTGAAACTTGAGATTTGAAAATTGAAAATTGACACTTGAAACTTGAAACTTGAGACTTGAAAATTGAAAATTGAAAATTGAAACTTGAAGCTTGAAACTTGAAATTTTAATTAAATTCAAATTTCAAATGTAACATACATAGTAAATGTGTTACTAATTCCAAAGTTTTTTAACACATTTGACAAAATAATTATCGGTAAGGGGATCTGTGATGTGTTGGTCTTTGATCCCTTCCAAGTTTCAAACAAATTCAGGTTTCTTAATCAAGATTATTATTGATTTGTTTGGTTTTTACTTCAGATAATTAACAATTAGTAGCTGGGGTTGTTCTAATCATATCTCAATTCTTGTTTCTGATCACTTGTTTGATTCGTTCGTTTGTATGATCCGTGAGTATTGTAATTAGGGGTGGGAAGTTACCGTTACCCGGGAGTTACGTTACCGGGTAACTAGTAACTTTTGAGTTACTAGTTACCGAGTAACTAGTAACGCCGGAGTTACCAGTTACCAGGTAACTAGTAACTTCGAAGTTACTAGTTACTTTTTGTAGGTAACTTGTCTAAAAAGTCGAGATATCGCTTCCTAATGACTGAATATCATCTATTCATCACTCAATTAAATTACGAGTTACTTGGTAACTAGTAACTCCTATGTGCGTTACTAGTTACTCGGTAACTCGTGAGCTGAATAAGTACTGTAATGATGGTATTCACTCATAAGGAAGCGATATCTCCACTTTTTAGACAAGTTACCTACCAAAAGTAACTAGTAACTCCGAAGTTACTAGTTACCTGGTAACTGGTAACTCCGACGTTACTAGTTACTCGGTAACTAGTAACTTGCGAGTTACTAGTTACTTGGTAACGTAACGGTAACTTCCCACCCCTAATTGTAATTATCATGATTTGTGTGGCAGATATTATTCATACAGTGAAACGATGAACTGAAAATATCTTTTTTTGTTTCTTTTTCGCATCGTTGTACATAGATATTAGCAAAACATACTATCACACCTCGTATGTCGTTTGACTGGAACCTCTTCAGCCTAATACAATTGAGAAGCCTGAGTTTCCAGCGCGCAATACGTGAATGGCATCCCAAAAATACGAATGTACCATCAATCATACGCGCCTACTATCCTCAATTTTTCTATTACTCTACACAGTTCGAAATATAATGACTTGATTTTTTGACTTATTCACATTTTTCTAATAAAATTAATTTTCTGACCGGATATCGAATCCTCCGGGTTGAAATGTTCTATCTGATCAAGCAAAGTGAACTTTGTGAAGAATTTTGAATGAACTGAAAACCTCATGCGATAGTAAAGGGTGTGGGTGTGGGGTGTGACTTAAAAGAAAACAACACAACCACCCACACCCAACTCAAGCCAACCCAATCCAACTCATCCCATCCCTTATATTCTCAACTCAATCCAACCCAACCCATGCCATACCCTTCTTGAAATCATCCTTCACTTGAGGCGCAGTTAAATTTGAATTTCCTGGAAAGCGGAATTTACCATGCTCTCGAAAACCAAATCATTAGGTAGATTTACAAGTGATAACAGAAAGATTGATGATAATGGGTGATAGTGGATAAAAGTGATAAATATGCCTTTGAACTTTTGCGATGTCGATTACATATTGAGTGTGGGTGTACGTGAAAGAGCATCAGACTGTGGCTTTGGCTGCATCAATGTACAGGATGATCCAAAAGTCTAGATACCTCTCAGAAAAATTGTTCGTTCTCTCTTATAGTGAACTCCAAAATACTCAAACTTTGGTATCTTATTCCTTGTAACATGGCGAATATTATCCTAAATTTTCAGCTCTCTACCCTGACAAATAAAGGAGATGTATAGACTAACATTCTTGAAATCTTATTTTCTCCATGTCGCAAAAATAATGGTTGGCACATAATATATGTAAACGGACTGTCTTTACATTTCATTTTTCTATCATTTGATACGTTGTATTAAGAAAACAAAATACACTACAAGATGCAGCGTGAAAAGCTCTACAATCTACAAAGTACAGCACATTCCAATTATGTAATTGTTGTTTTCAAGAAAAAGCAAAAATTTGTGCGATCAATTTTTAAGTTAATTGTACAGAGTTTTGCTTTTTTTTTGAAAACAACAATTACGTAATTAAAATATGCTGTACTGTATAAATTGTAGAGCTTTTCACGCTGCATCTTGTAGTGTATTTTGTTTTCTTAATACAACGTATCAAGTGATAGAAAAATGAAATGTAAAGACAGTCCGTTTACATGTATTATGTGCCAACCATTATTTTTGCGACATGGAGAAAAATAAGATTTCAAGAATGTTAGTCTATACATCTCCCTTATTTGTCAGGATAGAGAGCCGAAAATTGAGGATAATATTTGCCATGTTACAAGGAATAAGATACTGAAGTTTGAGCATTTTGGAGTTTATTATAAGGAAGAACGAACAATTTTTCTGAGAAGTATCAAGACTTTTGGATCACCCTGTATATATCTAAGTGTGTGGCTGCAGGTGAGGGTTTGCTCTTTTCTCATACCTACACTCACAGTCATATCCTTAACAACAACATGGAATTTTATTAGAAGATAATATACCCAATCGGTATTTGTTTATGATCATATTGTCAAAACTGTTTATCATAGTATGTTTAGCCATTTTTTTATATGGTTCCTGCTTACAACTATAGATGGGAGGAGATAATACCCTCCTTCAAAGGATAAAATCAAGTATATGTAACATTCATACATTACTCTGTTTTACTGTCAAGTGATGGGTAGGATATGGGTGTGAACAAATGCATAAAACCCACACCCACACCTCTAACATTCTCTGAAATTTTAGTTGAATTCCATGGAGGAATTAATATGTTTGTTTGTAAGAGGGACTCCGCTTAAGGAAAATCAGAAATATTACATAATTTATCAAAAAATCGCTAAAATCAATTAACAACAGGTGTTTTTTTGGTTTTTATTAAGCTTACAGTTTTGTAATGAAACATCGTTGAGACCTGACCGACCCATCATTTTACTCAGAATTTTCTGCTCTTTCAAGTGACTATCTTGAAAAATGTTTTTCTCAAAATCTTCTACGCCTTGAAGTTTCGCCGGAACGATTTTCTGGAAAACTCTATGAACAAAGTTTCTTTGAATATTTTAGCACATACTGTATTCGACAGAGAATTTTAAGGACTATCTAAATCACTATTTGGATTTAACCTATCTACTCATTTTCATTGAAAAATTTCAAAAATATAGTGATGCCATAATTTTTCACAGCGCTATATATGATGAAAAATTAGATCAAGTTGAAGATTTTCCTATAAATCTTTGTGAACTTCATGAAATAGTATTTAAGCCAGCAACGGAAACATTTATATTAAATAACATTAATAAAACATATCGATTATTTATGAAAATAAATTATCAAATAACATATCCGAAAATTGATTATTATATTCATAAAAATATTTACCATTTTCAATAATAAATTATTATATTATGCCAATATATGGTATGATACAATGTAAACAACTCGTTGAACAATAATATCAACATGGTATGCAAGAAAACATGATTCAGCTGATAATGATATTTGTGATATATGATCAATCTTTATTTTATTTTTATTTCTCTGTCTTTGGTTATATAGATTATATGTCCCCCTATAAAAACTACAAGAAAAAACTACTGTATTTAAATAGAAAAAGAAAAAATTTCAGTCAAATAGTGTTTTAAATGTATTATTGGTATTTTTCAATAGTAGTTCGAACTGTTCATGAATAGTGTCTATTGATTATATCATTTGATCGACTACAACAACCAGAATATCCACGTGTAGTTGTATATAATGAAGATGATCGTACCGGAGGCGACTACAATAAAAGATTTATATAGTTTTTTTTTCTGAAGGTATTTTGTTTACGAAAAACAAGTTTACTATATCTTCAATAACACCAGCGTTGCGAGCTTGTTGAACAAGTGTTACTGAATCTAAAAGTGATGACCCATAACGAGATCTATAAGATTCAGGATCTTCTAGGGTAACACCAAGATTTTCAAATTTTCGAACTGTACGTGTTTCAGGAGCAGAATAAATAATAGTAGTATTAGATGGTTGTGGATATTCTATAGCAGGAGGAGCATGTTCAACAATTGTACGCCGTTCAGGTTGAGGTCCATAAGGAATCCATCGTTCAATTATAATATCACCTCAATAGAAAAAAAATAACAATTTGTAACAAAAAGAAAACAAAAAAACGAAAAATAAAGATAATTATTTTACATGGTTTTTCTGGAGGAGGTGGAAAACGTTCGATGACAACTGATCGTGGTGGAACAGGTAAACCAGGTAAGGTACGAATAACTGTAAAATAAAATATATTGATAAATCTAAACTATGTAATATAAATTTCTTCTGTTATTTTCTAACTTGTTTCACTAGGAATATGTTTTGGTGGTGTTGGTGGTCGTTCACGTAGGAAAAATGGAGGTGGTGAAGGAAGACGTGGCGCATGTTCGCGTATGACAAGTGGTGGAGGTGGTGATGGTTGTCGTGGACGCACTTCTTTAATAATGAGTGGCTAAAATCATCAAAAGATTAGTAGAACTGAATTTATAAACAATGTGTTTTATTACTCCTGGTGGTGGTACAGCTGGTGGTTGAAGATATCGAACAAGAACTCGTTGTTCAAGTGTTACTGGACTTACACTTCTTGTTCGTCGAATAATTTTTGGATTAGGATCATGATAAATATTCGTACCTGATTTTTCCAAATAATATTTGGTTTCTTCTGAACTATTTGTATTAATCACCGTATCATCAATCCATCTCCTAGTTCCACATGAACTATATTTATCAACCATATATCCCAAATCATCTTGATAACTATCTGTATATCGATATCGACCACATCGACTAGTAATATCATCATAACGATTAAATGCACCAGTTATTGATTCATTTGATGTAGTTAATCCTTCAGTACTTGAAAACCAATTACGAAATTCACTTTGATCAATACTAAATATGTATATGTGTATTTATTATTTAATTTAAATTCTTCATTTTTACCGTCCATCCTGATTTGTATCAATATGTTGAAATAAAGTGTCAGCTGTATCATCATTTGCCATTGCTTGAAATCGTCAAAGTAGAAATGAATTCTTAAAATAAAAGAAAACTAATGATCATTAATTTATATATCTATCACAAAGACATCAGACACTTGTTTTGTTACATCAAGAGTATTCTTGTTCATACTCTTTTTAATTTGTCTGTAAAACAGATTAGAAGCATTAAAAAAAAACAAAAAAGTGTATAAATGATTGTTGCATCGTTCTTATAAATAGTTCATGAAGATTGCAATATAATCATGAGAATATTGTTCGAAAACAAAAAAGAAACAGAAGAAGAGGAAGAACCGTTCTACATTAAAACTGTTGAAGGAATATTAGTCCATTAAAAATTCGAAAAAAGTGATATGAAATAAATAAAGTCATTGGTTTAACATTATTTTTATGTGATTTAATATGGTATGACTTTTTTTTAAATTACACATATAACTAACCTATGCAGTTTGTATTCCGTTTTAAAGATGAAGAATTGACTGTTTGAAAACAGCTTGGCAGTGTAGCCTGATTGAAACTGAAATATGGAACTCTCATATGTTTTTCAGCTTCATTATGCTAATACGAAATAGAGAAAGTACACAATTAACATTTTCCCATTATTTGTTTCTAATGAACGTCCTTATTTTTCATTTTCATTGTTGTTATCACTCATCATTTTTCCTTTTTCTTTCTTTAATATTTTTACTATTATAATCATCGAATGAAGTGATAAATAAGTAGTAGCGAAGCCAGAGTGTTGGGCTGAAGAGGGTTGGTGGAGGAGGCTCAGTTCCCTCTTAGGAGTGTTTGAGCCCCCTTGACGAATAAAATACATACTGCAAAAATGTTTTTTTGGAGGGTCGTTGTCGGCTCAAACTACTGACACTTCCACTGTCATCCTCTCCAGCAGAGCAGCTACCGCGATGAAAATGGAGAAAAAGTTTAACAGCCAGGGAATAGGGAAGTATCGAGGTTGAGTGTCAAGCAAGATTCTTAACCTTGCTGGTTTTAGCCTATGTCAGTCTCGGTGAAAAAGCTGGAAAAATAATAGTTTCGACCAAGAATGACTACCAGGCTTATCTGTGATAAATAACAAGATCGAAATTAAATATAATCGAGACCGAAACTCATTAATATCAAGGCAAAAATTAAAGGTGATCGAAAGACTTCCTCTCTGCACATCCCTACTAGAGAAATCGTTAGTATTCTAACATAATAATGAAAAACCCTTCAATTAAATGATTTCAAGCGCAGCTTACCACGGCAGTTTGTGGTTAGAATGTCTGTGGTTTCTTCGTTCTTTACAAGAGTAAAAATAAGCCACTCACACAACAATAACTAGTAGGAAGAAAAAGAAAAATAAAATCAAGAGAAGGAGAAACCATAGTAATTCTTCATTGACAATATTGACGGATCTTTCAGAAAAATAAATCGAAAAGCAAATTGGTATGTTTTATATTAATATTTAATTATATATTTTCTTCGATCTCTACTTGTGAATAAACAAAGCACTCGCAGAATAAATGATGATGTAAATCTTAGAAAAACAAGAATATAAGAGAAATGGAAATCGTAAGAATCCTTCAATAGTAATACTGCGAGAATCGTAAGACAAACAAATGTAAGCGTATATTCTCGTATTTGTTGGCTTTCTGTTTTTTTTTGCGTATGTTTCCTTTAATTCCTATTAGAAAACAAACAAGGTGTTCGTAGAACAACAAAATGAATAAAAACCAAAGAGGCAGAGAGTGTAAGAGAGAAAAAACTCATAAGAATTTTCTGATATGAGTACCGGCAGACCTATCAGAAACTAGATAGTGTTTGAGGTTGACTCGGATACGAAATATGTTACCAAAACATGAATCTTGAATTTTGGAAAGACATGATTTCTGTTAACAAACGAATAATTGTTTTAAGGCTCCATCATATGTCGCTTTTTTTCTAATCATGTTAAATGTTAATGAAACAAAAAACAACTTTTGTTTTTGTAAATCGAGAGAAGTTATGTTTACATGAATCAATTGATTCTAGTTAGGGTTAACATGAAATATAGCGATCATAAAACTCGGCACTACGAGAAATTAATGAACCTATATAAACATACTGATGGAAAATGATTTCAACTGGTCGTCCAACTTTCGATATGATTCATTATCTATAATCAGCCGTATTTACAGCGGTTTTACATATAGTCAAAGGAATTCTTTAGTTTTCGGACCGAGAATCAGCGATGTAATACAAGGAACTATGAACAGTGAGATACTTTTGAAAGGAGCACATTATTACTTTTATTTTTATTTTTTGGTTTATTTAATATGTATCGATTTGATTTGTCACTTAGGAATAGGTGAAGTTTGAACTATTTATTTGATCTACTTTCTTTATGAATTCGAATCTATTTTTGTCAAAAATGACTCGTTTGTTTTGTTCTATTGAAGTATGGCAACATTGGAAATTGTTTCAAATATATTTGGAATGAAAGAAATATATAAATTGGAGAAATCAGAAAATTGGAATGAATTTTTATAGAAAAAAAATATGAAGATAGGTTAAGGAAGAAGTTGAATGAAAAATTTTTTTGACCAAAAACGATTTGGATGAATCAATAAAACAAATGGATTGAGAATGGAAGCACGTAAACAATAGAATACGTATAGAGATAGTTTATTTGGATAAGAAAAAAACAACAGAGTACTGTTGGTAACACGTTTCAAATATTTCTTCGTCAGACTAGATACAGATCAATGAAGGATATAACTGAAAGAACAACACAAATATCTAGAAGAAAAGTTCTACAAATAATTTGACATAAACGTAGTAAAATGACATGAAGGTAAAAAACGACGCAAAGAATGAAGAGGGAAAACTTAGAGAAATACAAGAGTAAAAGAAAATAATGCATAATGTATATATGATGATTATATTGATTTTTCTATATATAATACCCATGTCATATAGAACGGTCCGTAAGCGGCCTGAAACGACCCAAAAACGGCGAAAAACGATATCCGTTACAATGATCGTTCACGCATCAGCGGAAGCAGCAGCCGTTACAATCACCGTTTTGTTTTTGCCATTTTACACTTCTTTTCATCGTATGAACATAAGTACTCTAAAAGCATCCTTCGACACTCACTGATGATTGATGATCGAATAGACACTTCCTATGAAAAAAATAAATACCATTTTTTTTATTTACATTCCTTCCATAGTCTTGTTCAATAATATTCCATTTCAACAAATTCATTTACTTATTTTCATTTAGATTTATTTCAATGAAACATTCAGGAGTAAGTATTCAACTAAAATAAAAAATATTTTTTTTTTTATTTGGATTCATCTCGATGAAACATTCAATAGTGAATATTTTATTTAAATAAATATTTTCTTTTTTTTATTTTAGTTTTATTTCAATTGAAATACTTAAAAATAAGTGTTTTATTCTAATGAATGTAATTATTTATTTTTTATTTAGATTTTATTCAATGAAATACGGAATAGTAAGTATTATATCTAAATAAAAATATTTATTTTTTTTAATTAGGTTTATCTCGGTCAAACATTCAATAATAAGTATTTTCTATAAGTAAATATTTTTATTTTTTTTTATTTTTCGATTTATTTCAATCGACATATTTATAATAGTAAGTATTTTTTTCTAATAATTATTTTTATTTTTTTTAGATTTAACTCAATGAAATACGGAATAGTTAGTATTTATTATAAAATAACAAGTTGTCTTTACGGAAGATGAGAAAGGATGAAAAAACAGTGTAAATAAGAATCTAAACGAGCAAATTTCTTCCCCGACACTATTGATGTTTCGCGTCGGATACGATCTGAAACGTCGCCGTTCACTTTCCGGAGAAAAACGGCCCTATATGCGAGCTGACGGAAAACGGTGAAAAACAGCGGTCGTTTTTCATCGTTTAGAACAATAATTACCCGTTTTTTTTCACCGTTTTAAGTATTTTAAGATACCGTTTCAGACGGCCTGAATGATGGACCTGGATAATTGCATTGATTTGTGTATATATGATTATTGTATTGATTTTTGTATATATGATAATTATGTTGATTTTTGTATGTATGATAATTGTATTGATTTTTGTATATATGATAATTGTATTGATTTTTTTACTGATTTAATGTATATAAGATAATTGTATTGATTTAACAAGTCAACACAGATATTTTTCAAAAGGCAAAACAGTCTTTTTCGATTTTTAAAGGTTTTCTTCAAAAAATAAATACAGCATAAACAAGGAAAAAAGCGTCTTTTCGGTGTTTAAATGATGATGTGTCGTTGCACGATGATTTTTTTGATAATTAATATAAAAAGTTCTTTTTCAAATATACATCCATATATCTAGCGATGATATGTTTGGGATTCATTTAAAGTTCGTTACAATATGGAACAATAAATGCCGTAAAAGTCATAATACATGGAAGGGATAAATGATGTGATATACGATAGTATGTGATTTGTGACATGACAGAATTGAGAGTAGTTGTATTACAATATGAAATATATAGTATAAGTAATTAACAATAGTGAATACATTAGAGAATGTTACAGTTAATTATCTTATGGCAGAAAACAAAAAGGCGTAGAAATTAGAAGTTAAGAAATATTCCTTTTTACACAACATCGCTGTCAAGAGTCAAATGGTAGAGAAAAAAATATACAGACATTTGTGGTTGACGATTTGTATACATAAAAAATCAACAAATATGAACAATATTTTTAACGAGTGTTTAGAAAAAAAATATATAGAAGAAATATATTTTTATAGAACAGAAATGATAAGAATTACGTAGATGTTAGAAAAAGACAGAGATATATTTTTAGTTAATAACTTGTGTACGTAATACAAAAATAAATAAACATGAGTAACATGTTTAGGGAGTGTTAGGAAAAGATATTTTACAGAACATAGATGAGAAGAAAGATAGGAAGACAGGAAGAGAAAAAAAATTCACAAGACATATTTGTGCTTTAAAACACGTATAACAAAATGGATGAACAAGAAATAGACAACATGAACGGTGTCTTTCGACAATGTTACGAAAAAAGAAAAAAGAGAGAGAAGAAAGTATCTGTTGTTTATTTTTTCGATTTCGTATTCCTGTTATTATTAATGATATGGGGGAGTTGCTGAAGTTTTCTTGATTGTATTTATTCGTTAATTCATCTGAGTAAAAAGATCTTTTTTTTTATAATATTTATGTATCTTTTCATCCGTTTCTATTTTTTCTATTATGTTTTATCTTTATCTTATGCTTTTTATCCTAGTATGGTAAAAGGTTGATAACATTCTTTGGTGGTTTTTTTATGCACGAGAATTTTGCTCAAATTATCTGTGCGACAATGTGCATATGTTACTGGGATGTCTTCTAAGGCGTTCCTTCGAAAATTTCATGCCATATTTGATGAAATTTGGCCCCAACTTGAGCTAATGATGGAGTATATGTAAAGTGAACTGGAACGTCTCCGTTGAAATCAATTCCTCTTCTTGGTTTTTTTATTCTATTGTGCATCTAAAATTTTGTCACGGAATGCTTTGTGCTGATCACTAAATAGTAATTGTGATCCATTTTTTCCTGTGAGCGTTTCATAAAAACGATTTATATTTTATCTATAAACTTTGGTGGATATTTGTTTAGTAATAAAATGATTCAGATTTTTTGAATTTCTTCTTTCAAATCTTCAACATGCGAGGATATGCGAGTTGTTCTGAGCATGGCTGTAAACGGAATGTTTTTTAAAATGTGTAACGAATGTGAGGCATGAAATGGAAGTATTTATGAATGTGCTACTAGTTTTCGATAGACTTTTGTTCAAAAACTGGATATCTTGACACTTATTCTAATGTCTAAATAATCGAGCGATTGGTCTGTTTCAAGTGATATTTGTATATTAGGATCTTTCTTTCCTAAATCGATGAGTATATTATTCATTTCTTCAACTGTCTTTTGAGTTGTGAAGAAAATATCATCTCGAAATCTACGATATAGTTCTTTTTCTTGTTGTTCAACAAGAGACTTTTCCCATTTTCTTAGGTAGACGTTATCTAAAACTTGGGTGCATGCTGATCCCACTGTTCCTCCTCTCGTTTGTTGAAACAATTTTGGTGTGTGTTCTGGTAATTGGAGTGTGAGATAAGAGTTATTCAACATACGTTTCAGTAGAACACGGATGGTGTTGATCGGAATCTCACCGTTCGCTTTTCGGATGTTACGCTCTCCTAACACTTCGCAAATAGCCATGTTGACCTCGTGTTGTGGTATCGATGTGTACAGGTCAGTTATGTCAAAAGTATATAATTTTGTTTTTTCATTTGTTTGGAGTTTTTTTAAATCATTCAAAAAATCTATTGAATTAATTAAACTATATGGTGTTGCTCTATCGAAAATGAGTCTTAATATTTGATCTAGGAAGAATGAAGTTTTCGAACTAGGAGATTTAATTCCAGCTACAACTGGACGTAGTGATTCCCTGATTTTATGGTCTTTGGGATCATAGTAGAGATCTGAGAGTTCTGAATCGGTTTGTGATCGTCTTAATTTTTCGAAATATTTGGATAGTAACAATTTTCTTCGTACTAGATCAATCAAAAACTCCTTGGTACTTTTGGATCCTGTCTTCAAGAGACGAGTCATCGATTTCCTTATCAGCATTCATTTTTTATATGCACAATGCTGATTTTTCTATATATATTTCAGGTTTTCCTAGGTGGAAAACTTTAGATTTTATCTGTCTGTTGAAAAATAACTTTTTGTTCTTTTTGAACTTTCTTCAGATTTTCTAAGATCTTCAGCATTTTCAGATCTGTTATCTTTTCTTTTGACACTGTTGTTCGAATTTCTTCTTCAATACGTTTGCTCAAATGATTGACTATTTCTGGATTTAGACCTACCGCTTTGTTTCTCATCGCCATGCGACTGCTACTTTTTCTTTCATTATGGGGTGTGGGTGAGTGAGTGAGTGTGGGCACGAGTGTTGATGAAAAAAAGGGTATAACTACAGAAGAACGATACCGCGGCAGCCACACTCTTTGATGTGCCCTGTCAATTACACCAATTAGTGTAGAGGGTGTCGTTCTTCTACAGTTGTACCATAATAATCGTCGGGTAATGTACGTACTTGCCAATTGTCATATAAACATGCAAGAAATTTCGTAATTCTCGTCCGATTTGAAAAAGCTTGCTCTCTTACTGATAGTAAACCAATTTTTACGATTTCTGAATGGCAAATTGGTTGATGACTTGGTTCGTCAGTTCGTGGATCAATCTTTGTATGTATACATAGAAGCGAAAATATAGAATTCAAAAGAATGATTTTCAACTGAACATACCCAAGTAGTTAATTTATTACTGTGATCAATGAAAAATTTGCGTTCACATTATGCATACGCCATTTCCCAACCAGGCGGCAATGAGCCAAGTACATTGCTTGTACAACTTACATAAAATTGATGTTGATGCCGAATTCGTAGGGTGTGGGTAGTGGTGAGGGTGCGTGTGGTGTTGGTGAGGATGTGTGTAGTGTGGGCGGCAATGTAGAGAAGACTTATATCCAAACCTAAGACTGTCATACTTACTGTTACTTTCACTTCCACTTATCATGGTAACAGTAAGCGTTTTCATGGTCGATAAGCTACCTATTTAGCAGCGATAAATGGTTGCAATATATATCGACTATGATTCCTTGCAAGCTAATCTTCATTACTTACCACTTACCAGCAAGCCCATCTACCCTTACTCGGTTAGTGTTAAGTAGAACCATTACCATTCACGTGATAAGTGGTAATCACTTACCAATTACTGGTAAGTGGTAAGCAGTACCGCTTACCTATTAGTAGTAAGTGGTAACTACTTACCACTTACTAGTAACAGTAATGGAAGTTTGACACTTCTACCTACGCCCACACATACATTTCAGAGCTCGCATGTCCACCAACATCCACACTTCAAACTCCACTCACATCCTTTTATTAATTGCATATACACATCGAAGAAGGAATGTTGAATATCATGAAATTTTTATGTACTGAGAATTTGGAACATTTCATTTTATTGCGTAGTCTTATTACTTTGAACTTTCTATTTAATCTTTGAAGAAATATAAGCATTCACCAGAAAAAAGATTACTGCTTATCGAATTCTAATCAAGATGAATTTATTCAAACAAGTTGCTTTTTCGATCTGATATTTTATCACGAATAAAAGGCTACATTTGGCACAACGAACATCGAGAGCAAATTATATACAGTTTCACACATGGCTCAACTTCAACATCAGGATTCAATCGTCGATCACATCGTAATGCACTTATTCGTCTGCTGTCTTTGAACTTTGTTGGCATGCTCATGCTACTATGTTTATCATGAGCGGAACTAGATTGAGATAAATTCTCGAACTGTTGAATTTGAAATACGGAAATCTTTCGACAATTTGTATTTCTCATCAATAATGAAAACAGGGAAAGTTTGAGTTTCTCTTTATCGAAAATTGTCTATTTTTCAGTCAATCAACATTCTCATACTTTGGTGCGAGATAGTGTTGTTGTTCCATTAATAAATAAAGTTTTGTTCATTGTTATTTATGGTGATAGATAAATTTTTAGCCAGATATATTCAATGATTTAGAATAATTTTAGTCCTATCGTCGGCTAGCGATGATGATGAGAAGAACCCTCTTGTACTTACATGTATCGATCACATATAAGTACACAAGGCGTTTAAGGTATGAAATTTTTGTCAGATCAACAGCGAGCGGTTTAAAATTACACATATCGAAAATCAAAAAACGATCTGAGAGATAAGAGAACCTGCTCAAAATGGAATTGAGATAGTATTTCATTATTTAATAGTGATTTTGAATCGTTTTCAGTCGCGTAGAAATTTCATGAAGATTATTGATCGATGCAATAAATGAAAGTTTCAGTGAACAGATATGAAAACTTGTCCATCTTAACTCTTGCTAAGCTTTATAACTAAATTTATTGAAAGATAGAAATAGTCTAAGCCGCTCATTTACTGTAATTTTATCTCAAAAGTTTACATATCTTCAAAATTAAAATGTCATATGAAAATAATACTTACTAACATTTAGCTACGTCGTGCTGATCAAATATAGAATGATTTAAAAAACTTTTTTATTAATCTATACCATATTTTTAATTCTTAGAGTTCATTATTTACACGTAAGCGTTTATATAATTTCACAAAATTCGAAAATTTCTAATTGGGTCGACAGATCATAGTTGATATCGGTTTTTCCGACACGAAAATCTTTAAGGCTCCCTCAGAAACGATTTTCCATTTGGGATAGTCCATTTGAGCTGACGTTTTCAAGGATGAGTGATTCTGATGAGATACGCTTCCAATAAAATCTCAGCCCTATAACTTGTACTAGGCCAGAGTTCCAGTTGATTCATGACCAATTTTTGGAATTGATATAACTAGGTCCTGGCATGTGTTAGAGAGCTCGGAATGTTCTCAAGTTAAAGCCAATGTCAGTGAGCAATTTTTGTCCGAACAGAATTTTGAAATTCAATCCCATTCATTTTTTATGAACATTTTTGGTGGCATGGTCTGCAAATCAGCATCAAAAATGGTAGTTCAACGACATTAAATTTCACTTTTGTCTACACAGGAATCAAATATAAAAAATCTAATTGGATAGAAGTTTACCCTGATTGAGAGCTTTAAAATAAAAAAATATTGGTTATAGCTTGAACCTGGTGAGAGTTATTTGAATTTTCCTGACTAGAAACTATGTTTTGAGAAATAAATCTAAAGAAATTTTAGAAATGGATTGTTTTAATTCAATCCAAAAAGAATCATATTAAAATGGAATATTTTCAATATATTTCATTGGACCTTTTTAAAGTGTATGACACATGCACTAAGCTAAGGTGCGCACACCGTAGTGTGACGAATGTACGATGTGTGCAATAAGTGTGACAAATTCCCATAGTGGTTCAGAATCTAACCAATCAGTATGAACTATGAGAAAAGTGTTATTTTCTCATAATCATTGTTTTAAATTCATTATGCGTAGTAGATTGTGATTGTTTTTTATTTTCGAATATGTTTTTTTTGTGGTCATTCAATGACCTTTTTGATAACTAAGTAACCTATTTATTTTTTCTTCATCACAGCCTTCGGAAATATATTCGCATATCTTGCAATTTTTTTTTCTTTTTCAGATTATTTTTTTTCTTTTGGATTATTTTTTGTTCAAACTAGCTGAGCCTTTCCTTGAAAGAATGAGTTTGCTGCAATAAAATAAAAAAAAGTAATTTAAAAATTTTTTTTTCTTTAGATTTGTTTACTATCAATTATTTTAACCGACATTCTACGTTATCTAAGCCGCAAGATTTGTAAATGAAGAAAAAAAGATCGATTTTCATCGAATTTGAGCATTCTTCCATCCAGACGAATCTTACAATTCATAAAAAGTGCTCGTATTGAAAAAATTATAGTCTGTAGCCTGATGATTCTAAGAAAAAAATACACCTTGGTATGCATACTAATTTAATTGGATTAATTTTCTCCTAAAATTCTCTTGTTCTTTCTATTTATTTATATGAAATTCGTCTTACCTTTAACATAATCTTTTTTTGACATTCTCAAAAAAGATCGAGATGAACCTGAATGAACTTCATATAAATAAATCGAAAAAAACAAGAGAATTTTTTTTTTGAGAAAATTGATCCAATCAAACTAGTGTGTATGTTAAAGTACATTTTTTCTTAGAATTATTAGGCTGCAGATCATTAAGGCGTAAATCTTTCGATTCATTACAATAGAATTAACTCGATTAATGAGCCAAAAAGAAGTTAGACTAGGCGCACCGTTACAGTGATGTACTATGGAAATGCACTAGTGGTTCGCGTTTTGTCATACTTGGTGCGCCGCACTTAAGCGCACGAGCTGACATGGATAGTTTTGCTCTCCTCTTTTTCGAATGACTTACGTATTTTTATACCACTATATTTTCTGGATACGATGATTCCCATCGTTGTTTGGATAAATTAAGGGGTTCCGTTCTCACAAACAAACTCTTTTATTTTTCATTCAGTTTCACAGAATGTTAATCTTGACTAGAATAGATTGTTGTTAAAATATCTTCCCAAATCTGCAAGATACTCAAGAATTATAATCAATTTATTGGTCAAAAGTACCCTTTAAGCGGGCAAAGCTTTCAAAATGAGGATATGCATTAAGCATGTCGGAATGGTCTTTAAATGTAGAGTACTCTTATGAATAATATCAGTGTTCAGAAGAAGCTATAAATATGTGATCTTTATCTTAAGATAAAAAACGCTTTGTTTACTGTTGATACAAATGGAAAGGTAGTCCTTCGAAAAGTGAAAAACTCGAAAAAAACCACGAAAAACATGATAGTAGAGCTTAAGTTTCTGCTAATAAGTCCGTCAAAATCTATCTATTTTGCGAAAAGCCATATATATATATTCTGAAAGAGGGAACTCCAGTACATCTTCTCATAATAAAAACTCGACTTCGATTTTTCTTCGAAAAATTGGGTTTTCTGAGGGGAGTTCTTAAATGTTCTTCTATTTCAATAGAAATTAATTTGTTTCTCAATTAAAAATTCCTTTTTATGATGCGTAGAAACAATCTTGAAAATTGTTTTCTCTTATGACATATGACAAGTTCTTTATGGATTTAGATGTAGAAAACGATCAAGTCCGACGAATGAAACCGTTCGCTTTTTAGGTTATCCAACAGATTTCAATGTTCAGTATTAACAGTTCTTCCACTGGCAAATTTTATCATATGTATTATTTGATAAGACGAATACCGATGACTTTCTTATATCGGATGCGATGGACTCCACTGATTCGATCTCATCGTAGGTAATCAGATTTTATATACGAAAAATCTTTTTTTATAGAAATAATTTAATCAACAGACGATTAAATATCAGAAATGATTTCAATGTTCTTATATCTTTTATAAAGGTTAGATTGATATTGAAGAAATGAAAATGAACTTCTCTTCACCAATTTTATTTCTCTCAATTTTTTTTGTGCCATATTTGATGTCAACATTCTAAATAAATTTGATGTTGAATTGAACTTAACTTACTGAAAATAAAAGTCTTCTTCTATATATAAAGAAACTGTTATTAAGGTTGTATTGCTGTTGTTTGCTTCTGTGCAGAATAAAAAATGTGCTTACAACCTCATCATCATAGTGTGTGTATGTTTCGACCAGACCTGCCGCCTTTTAAACTCTGAAAAGCAGATAGTGCGTTTTTGATAGTGGAATATGTTTAAGTTTTGATTCACTATTATAACATTGGATTTTTACAAAGAAATCTGATATTTATTGACCAAAATCAAGAAAAAAAAACAGTTAGACAAATAAATATAGTTATTGAATATGTTTTTTCTTCAAATGTATATTTTTCACTTGATTTGATGACTTTTAATAATTCTTTACTACGTAATACATGTTTATATAATTTAGTACACGATAAAGTAGAATTTAATCATATTTTTAACTGAGCTCATATAAACTCTGTTGTCATACTAAATCTTCTATCATTTATTAAATGCTTCATTTGTTAATATACTGATTCGACATAAGCATTAATATACATTGGTGCTTTTTTTTGCAGCCAATAGAAAACAAAGATTTTCTTTATAAAAAAGAAAAAAGAATAGGTCAAAGGCATCATTAAGTATTGATAGGAATTATCTTTATATTTTTAAACATACTCTTTTGAATATAAAATATTAGATGAAAATATAAAAAGCACAATATTGAAAAAAATAAGAAAAACAGACAAAAAGCAGATAAGGTGGCAGTTCTGGTTTCGATACATACGCATTCTTCTTCATAGAAAGAAAGAAAAAAAGTGTGTTTGTTCTTTTCTTCTGTTCTTATCTGCTTTGTATTTCATCTATGTTAAGGTTTATCTTGCATAGTCATAGAGTAAATACCAAAACTGACATCAAAATCATATTTTTATCAGAAATAACAGAAATATTGTAAAGAAAATATTTAATATGGCTCATTTATTTTTAGATTTAATCAAATAAAACACGTGTCTTTATCATGGAAGAATCATTTTCAAATAATTTGATGGATAAAAAACGACAGTCAAAAATAGTAAAAAGAGAATGTAAAATTTGTGGAGTTCCAGCTTTGTGTTCGTATTCGGGTATTATGTCATGTGGTCCATGTAAAATGTTTTTCAAACGAAATGCTGAACATGGAAAGGTCTTTTGAAAAATTTCTTTGCTTTGAATAATATTCATCTTTATTTTCAAGAACTATTGAAATGTGATTTTGATGGAAATTGTGAAATAAATCTCAATAATCGTCATGTATGTTCTTATTGTCGACTTATGAAATGTTTTAAATGTGGAATGGAAATTGAAAGGATGCGATCTTCTTACCCAAGCAAGAAGAAAACAAATAAAAAAAAAAGAGTTATGACAAATCAAATGGAAATAACATCAAGAGCTTTAACTAGATTAAATGAGCCTAAACAGGTGAGACTATGTGATTATTGTATTTAAATATATAATCGCTGTCAGTATGAATTAAATCATAAAAATTGATTGATTATTTTCTTCAACCATTTACAATCTTCTAGGAAAGGAAAAAGTTATAATTACTTTTAAATTTAATACGTAAGAGGACTTCTCTTTTCAGAATATCTCGAGAACACCTTGTGAAAAGCTTTTGAAATTTTCAGAGGAGATAGATTTCGATGATAAGAGCAAAAATTCTTTTATGCTTAATATCGTCAAATGCTTAAAAATAAAAAAGAGAAAATAGAACGTATCTCAATCTATTCAAAGAATTTCAGGCTGTTCTTTTAATCGAGTTCAATAAGGTGCGAAAATCTAAATATATTAGAATTGTATCATTTTTTAAACTTTTACTGATCGTTTCTTTGATAGAAATATTTTGTTTGGTTTTTTTTAATGTTTAGTTTCCTACTTTAAATCTCTTACAAGCAGATCAATCTACATTAAATATCGATCAATGGAATCTTATTTCAAATTTATCACATTGCTATGATGAATATAGTGGACTATCAATGGGTGAACGTATTATGCGTGAACAAAATGCTCTACCTCTTAAGTTACGTTTGAAAAGTGCATCATTGATCGAGTTTACCCGAATAGCATTAGATGGACTTCGATTATTATACGAAAAGAATCAAGATTTTGTTTCTTTATCGGTATATGATCGTTCTATTTTACTTCAAAGTACATTGAAACATACTGGATGTCTTGCTACGAATTTTCTTTTGTATAAAGTTGGAGCAATGGATTATCCCATGTATTACGATACTATTCAAAAAATTGCTAACTCATCTGTTGTACCTATTGCTAAATGTTTATCAACTCAACTCGATTTCGATATGATCATTAAGAAACTGCTTCTTGCCATTGTCTCTTTCTACACAATCAACCTTATAGGTTATACAAATATTTCTTCAATAAATTTATCAAATATCAAACAAATTTTACATATTCAAGATATATATATTGAATTACTATGGCGATATTTACTCTATAAATACAACTTTGAACAAACTGTTAAATATTTTTCTGATATTCTAAGATGTTTATTTACTGCCAATGAAATTATATTTACAATAGAAGAAGTTCAATGGTACAAAGATCAAACTGATTCTCTTGTTCAACAGACCGAGCAAACTCTTATTCTCAATGATTAAATGTTTTATTTTTCTGTTGTATCAACTATATTAAAACGATGTTAAATGTTTCATGTTGCTTTTTTTAATAAACAGTAGATGCTAGGAAGAAATAACTCAAAAAGGGTTCAAAATCTTAATATTTTCTAATAATTACTTTGCCTATTGACTTGCTTAAGTATTTTAAAAAATTGTCTAAACAAAAATGAAGATATTCTCAATTGATTAGACTTTCTTGTATAGGACTACCATTTCCAGAATGATTCTGCAGTGTAGATTTCATAATTAAACATGAAGATGAGATCCGTCATTTTTTCCATTTTTTAGAAAGATATGAGTGCTAAACTAAAACAAATAATTCGAATATGAGCAGACTATTAAGCAGAGGAAAGTCAGAAAATTAGATTTAAATCGATTTTTCTGTATGTTATCACAAAATTTGCAATTAAATTAATCATTTCTGATTTAGTTCGATTGATAATCGATTTCATCTTTGTAAGTATCGATTAAAATCAATAAACGTATAACTATTCACTGTAATTAATCAATATAAATATTAAATAAGAATAAAAGATTAAACTAATCGTTTTAGAATTTTCATTTCGTTTAAAGAATATTTTTCATGGATGACATCTAATAACATCAAAATAAGAATATTCAGCTAGAGCTCCACATATTTCATATTGATGATGAAGTGTCTTTAACTTTTAATTTTCAGTCATCTCAGTTGGTATACCAAATAAATCTAAAAATAAAACTTTCTCTTTCTTCACAGACAACACATATGTAAAAATTGAGAGAAAAAACAAATTTTCTTTTCTATATAAAGAAAAGGCTTTTAAGAGTGTATTATCATTCTATTATTTTGCACAAAAAGAGAATGTGCCTTTTATTCTCAAAGTTACAATATATGTGTATTTTCTCTTTCTTTCTCCATTGCTCTTCTTCTTAGAAAGAAAAATAAGTCGAAGTTTCTGTCACTACACTATACTGCATTATTGTACAATTGGTAAGATAGCAAGGATCAATGAGTCATGCTTTTTATAGTAGATTTGGATTGAGATAAGGTACATACACTTTTTTATGTGCATTCACAAAATAACTATTGCACTAAAATTACACGTAACCTCTAAGATAGACAAGAGAACGTAAAGTACTAGCGCATTGCTAACACATGTGTCTTATATATTCTCGTTTGAATGAAAGGAAAAAATGAACATAAAAATTGTTTGATTATTCTGATATTAAGATGGCAGGGTGTGGGTGTTGATCTTCTGTTTATATATATTTACACTCACATCTCACACCCACATCCATAATCCACACTCACACCCCACACCCACACCTTCACCTACACGCACACGCACACCCCTTTCAGCTTTTTTTATACCTCATCGAGATCTACTTTTGGCCAAAAGACGGAGCCAAAGCTCCTTAAACATTTCGGATGGTTCTCTCGTAAATCCGTCCAATAATCTGTCAATTTTGCAAAGAGTTTGTTTTTGTTAGAGCAAGAATAAAGAATTTCAAAATTACTTCAGAACTTCTGAGACATTCTTATAGGATGAGCTCATTTCCTCAATTGATTAGATGACAAAAAAAAATATATTTGTTAGAGAAACATGTTTTTATATGGTATGTCTCAATGATTTCGATAGTTAGAAGTTGTGTCACGCATTCTTGTTTTTTTTATGCTTATCTCATGTCAGTCACACATTCATGTGTGAAGTCTCCATTTGTTCTTATCATAGGCCGAACTGATACGCTTTTTTTCTTCGATTCAACATTGTGCTCGACAGCGCTTGTTTTTAAAGCGAAATAGAACCTTTATTGCGTATTTTGAATGAGATAGAAAGATAAGCAAAGAGTCAATTGTGCAGCAGTGATGGGAGTCAGTCAATCGTTAGCAAAATTAGCATGGAGTACAACGTCAGAAAGTAAGAATTTTTTGTTTTGAAATAAGAATCTTGGAGGTGCGCTATGAAAATTTCAATTAGGAAGAGTCTTGGACTTTGCATAAACATTGATCGGAGTATTTTTCAGTATAGTCGATGTCTGATGATCTTTTATTTTCGAATAAAGTACATCTTCTTGGTGTAGGCTAGCCAATCTCTTTAGTCTCATTCGATTTGCATTCAGTTTTATGGAATCTATATTAATCTATCGTGAACGCTCAGCAGAAAATTATTTTTTTGACCCTTATCAGAAATGCTAACATGTCATTTTTTTAAGCTCATGAAGATTTTTCATCTAACGAAGCGGCAACAGCAAATGACAATAATTTGGAGACGTTTTCACTCATTTGGCTCGATGCTGATGTAAACAGTCGCAAGGAAAATATTAATGGTCAACAGCGAATTCGGTCGACAATCAATTATGTGAAAACATTCGAAAAGAGCACCAAATATGAATCGTATATTCAATCGATACCTGAAGGAGATCGAACAGTGCTCATTGTCAGCGGTAGATTAGGTAGAGAAGTTGTCCCACGTATTCATCAAATTCAACAACTCTCCTCCATTTACGTCTTCTGCTTTGATACCAAGACCCACAGTGAATGGGCCAGGAAATTTCCAAAAGTAGAATCTTATTCGAGCTGAAGTCGCTTTAAAATCGATGTTTTTTTCCAGGTCAAAGGTGTGTTCAATGAGATTGATGATATCATACTTCAAATTCAACTCAATCGTACTCAACGTACTAATGCAAGAATTGAAGAATCATTTGCAAGTGCATTTCAGGGAAAATCGTCAGCTGGAATCGATGGAAATGTTGTTTACTCTCAAATAATGGTCAATGTTCTTATTCGCATGATATCGTCGTCAACAGACAGAAACGAGTTGATTTCTATATGTCGGAAACAATACCAAGGCAACCAACACGAATTGGCAATTTTGCATGAATTCGAACAAAATTATTTAGCCGATAAAGCCTTATGGTGGTATTCGAGAGAATCATTTCTCTATCGAATTTTAAACAAAGCTCTACGAGTGAGAAACATTGATTTACTTTATTCTTTTCGATTTTTTATTCGTGATTTACGTATGCAACTCGAACAAAATCAATGGTCATCACGCGTCATTGTCTATCGTGATCAATTTATGTCGAAAGATGAAATAGAATTCTTGAGAAGTTAAATTGGACAATTAGTCTTGATGAACTCATTTCTGTCTACCACTCTTGATCGAAATGGTGTTATTAAACTATTTAACATGCGTTCGGATGATTATGAATCAGTAATATTTGAGATCGATGCCGATCCTTGCCATACAGGATCTAAACCTTTCGCCAATATCACTCCTTTTAGCTTCTTTCCAAAAGAAGGAGAGGTATTATTCATGTTGGGATCAATTTTTCGAATCATTAGTGTTGATCGTAATAATGACATGTGGATCATTCAAATGACACTATGCAGCGATGATGATGACAATCGAAATATCACCTATGAGTTCATGAATAATCAATACAGTAATGAAGAAACAAATCTTATCTCATTGGCCAATATTTTACGAGATGCGGGTCGATTGGATGAAGCAGAAAAATATTATTATCGTTTGCTTGAACAACCCTCAGATGATCATCTAGACAGAGCTGCATGTTATCGTGGACTTGGTGATGTTGCCAATGACAAAGATAACTATGATAAAAGTCTAGAATTTCACAAGATATCTTTGGAAATCATGACTCAATCTTTAAAAGCGGATGATTATTGTCTTGCTTATATCTATAACAGTATTGGAAATGTTTACATCAAAAAAGGCGATTATCAACAAGCACTCAAGGAATACAAAATGGCATAAACAATTTGGAAACGGACATTGGGTGAGGATCATCTCGATGTTGCTTTATGTTTGAGTAACATGAGTGCAATCTATGAAAGAATGATCGATTATTCGAATGCTTACAAATGTCATCAGAAGGCTTTGGTGATACGGACGAAACATCTTCCTATCTATCATCTTTACTTGGCTCAGTCTCATAACACATTGGACTTATTCGTTCATGTCGTGGAGAATTTGATCGTGCAGTGAAACATTACAACCAATCGCTGGCTATTAAGTCAAAGATATTGCCTCCAAAACATCCAGACTTGGCTATGACATTGTATAATTTAGGCATTGTCTATGAATATAAGCGTGATTTGCAAACAGCACGAGAGCACTATGAACAAGCAGCCGCTATCTATCAATCTGCATTCGATTCCACACATTCCGATGTGATTCAAATCCAGGGGACGATTCGACGTGTGTCGCAATAGTGTGAATCTTATCAAAAATATCCTCAAAACTATTTCCAACATAAGAAAATCCGTAGTGAAAATACTGTAACTTCTTAAAAAAACCTGAAAGAAAATTTTTCGCTATATGGTCTCAGAGTAGAAATAATGCTCTACAGAAAATGACAATATTTATCATTTGTTTTTAAGTATGTATTTGAAATAAACGAATTCCGTAGTAGATCATAATTGTTCAAGAATAAAGAAAAATTGGATATAATTTTGCAAGTAACTACGAATAAAACATATTTACTTTCATTTTTTTATACAAAAAAATCGGATCTGTAATAATTACATTCACGTTTACTTCTCTTTTCTTATTTCTATCACCAATAACAAAGAAAAGTAACATGCTCGATCAAAATTAGTACTTATTTTTTTCGTTTTGTTTGCTTCTTTACATTTTCACCGAGATACTTCAAAAGTTACTACTGATTTCGTCTTTCTATCACAATTCCAAAAGGAGAATACATATAAAAATTTCCTCCGATTGGCATATCAGTCAAATTCAATAATTATAGAACATCGAAGGATGACCAGTTCAATGATTTCATCTAACGGGTGGTCGGAAAGTTTTGACACAAAATATTTGACTGCTTCTCATGCATTTAAATGCAATGAGAAGGAGTAAGAAGTAGTGAGCTAGAATCAGTATTTGATGCTCTTTCAGAATATATAATCAGAATTTTCCTATGATTTTGGGCTATTGAGCTAAACGAAAATCTTTAAAAGGCTCAAAAATTCCCTTTGGAGAGGTAAAATCTTACCTTTGTGAGGTTCACC